>JZKD02S0142141.1:0-23780 GCA_000966675.3 Picea glauca | reverse complement strand
GATGCCTTATCCCTTCTTGGGATGTGGGGAGTGTTTGAACATATATATATTTCTAAACTTTTGGACTTTGAATAAATTTCATTCCTGGTTAAATAAGAATAAGACGCACATGATATATGTCATTGATGAAGTCTTCCATATAATCAAATGATCCTAAATCTCTTAGTATTTTTGGAGCCGCCAAATGGTTAAAGAGCTAAGTTTCCAGAGTCTTCTTCAAAGCTTCGTGCTTCAGGCGTTTCAACAAGTCATAACTTTAAAAAGCCCGAAACCCGAATATATCCATTATCACATTTTCACCAACTTTTGAAAGACATGTTTCATGGTAAACATGTACATTTTAAATCTTCCTCGAGACAACACATGGCACCTTTCTCTGAGCTTTTAATCTAAAGATTCACATGATTCTAATTAACACTTAGCACCCCCCATCCTCGACACGTCATCTAAAATGATGTCATATTGGACACATCACTACAGGTTATAGCCTTTCGAGAATATAATAAGGAACTAACTTTCAAATCCACGAAGCGGTAAAATCTTGAAATATCAAATCTTAATTAATTAAGTTAATCTCGATTAAATATGGTTAATAACTTCATACTTCGGAAGTTCAGACGTTTATCATCCCTCACATCTTGAAATCTTCGAAGTCTGAACTTCGAAAACATTTCAAAATTAAAAGGGGTTAATTAAAACTAAAAACAATTATCTGATAATTAATCATTTCACGGTTTTGGGTTTTGGGGATTCTATCTCAAGCTACTCATTAAAATCTCAAAGCCCGAATACCCAAAAATGTTTAAAGTTAAACATTATTAATTAATATCTTAAACAATATTATCTCATAATTAATTTCTCATGAGTTCGCGATTTAGGAATTTTCAAACCTGTTTCATCCAAGTTCCCGATCACGAACCACCAATATTTATGGCATTAATCACAAATCAATGGCAATGATTTCAATATAGATTGCAGAACACTGCCTAGATTTCCTCATTAAGGTAAATTAATTTTTTGCCAGTAAAGGTACTCGTAAATCAATATTCTTAAGGTGAATAATAATATTGGATTTTGAATTATATTTTCATTCTCGCAAAATAACAAGTTTTAAGCCAGCTGCATAAGCTCACACATTATCTTGTAGTAGGTAACACAGTTCTGATTTCATTAATATCATGGCACCATGAAAAATGGATAAAGAAAATGGTGAGAGCATAAATTTGAACACATATGTTCTCTCAGACACTTCACTGAGATCCATAGATACTGTGAAATACTGGACACATGTGTTCGATATTATACAACACGAGTTGATAAATTGCCTAGAGGATTCAGGGGACAAAGTAACCCAAACCCATGCAACTAAACTTAGGGATATATCTGAGTCAGATGTACACAATATGGTTGTGTGGCCGAGGCTCATGTTGTATAACAACATGCTAGGTTGGGCCCTGGAGAATGTCGACATTTCAACTAGGAGCATTTGCAATTCACAGAAGGTTGTTGTTGGGTCTTTTCGACTAGAGCATATACAAGTAATGTATAAATTATCCTTGATTTTTAAATACAGTTACAATCTTGAATTCATAATGAAGTTTGACCAACAATAGTGCACACAGTATGGGAAAAAATATCTTGATTTAATCAAGGACTGGTGGGGGCATCCTGAGAAATTCAGAGACGACACTCACATCATATATGTCATAGCATCGTTAGATGCCCATATGATCTATGTGGCTATGATTCTATGTAGGATATTCGGGAAAAAGGACTCCTCTCATTTTCTGCTGGCATGGGTACCAATTATGCATGAAGTGGTTGAGGGATATTCTTTCAATTAGGCCAAGATGTTATAAGGTAACCTGGCCAAAGAAATCACAGGGTACGAATTGACAAATTCCAAAGGGAAACTTTCTCCTTTCTACATGTCGGCATACATCGTGGATGCCCTTTTGTTTATCACTCCTTTCCCTCTGATGAGTTGGAGTTGGAACCCGACCAACGCCGAGCCTATCCATTTCTATCACTCCAAGTTGTGGGACGACAAAGCTAGATGTTTCTTCTATGAAATCTGTCATTATGCAATGGTGTCGATTCATATCACCCTATACAGTTTCCCACCTCCCAGAATTTCAGACAAAATAATGGATAACTTGGGAAAAATAGTAAACTGGTATATTGAGGAAAAATTTTCCTATATCAGGGTTCTTGGGTGCATGGTTCCCCCCCATGCTCTCCCAAAATTTTAACCAGATCGGTTGGTATGCCAAGAATTTACAGCTCTAGAAGACGTCAAGTTAGTTGATTTTGAGTTTAAGAGGAACGATCCCCATAAGATTATGGAATCTCACCTAGCTCAATACAATTTAAGGAAGTATGTGGATGAGATTTCCCTCACGATGAAGTATTCACCGGAGTCAGGTCATATGAGGAAGTATTCAGTAGAGTCTGAACTCCATCTCCCGATCAATTAGCCAATTTTGACAATTTTCAGAAGCATAGAAAGAATAGTTTTCCAAAGGTATTACAAGGGGAGCCAATAACACCGTCATCTACATAGGAAGCTACGCCTCAACTATTAGAGGCAGGAATTTCTGACCAACAGAGTACTGAGGAAAATCCGAAGAATGTCGAAGTCTTAATGTAGGGAGTGGAGACTTCATTACCAAACCCACCAAGCACTCAAACAACAACTCATATTGAATATTTTCAAAAAAAGGGACAGGATACATCTCCGTCTACACGAGATAAATAGGATACCAACACAACAAAGCAACAACTGTCCAGAGAGATAGCTAGCCCCATTATGTCATTAACACCTTAACAGTCGAGTTAAGGAAATCCCAATGACCAAGTCATATTTATAGAGGACCTTACTCTGATTTCAGCTGAAGAATCACCTCCTTTGGACTTCTTTTTCAGTAAGAAGAGAAGGGCCATAGTTAAAAGAGAAGTGCATAAAAAATATGGCATAGTAGTCAAAAGACAAAGAATTTTGTATGATGGATAGGGTCTAGATGATATAAAATTCTCTAGGGAAATGGTAGGCTCATTAGGTTCCTTTTCCATGGCCAATCAATGTTTAGTAGAAAATCTAGCGAATTAGCTGAAACAGAGAAATCTGTTGGTAAGGAAGTTGCAAGACTACATGACGACCATGGAAAGAGATGTTAGAAATAAGATGAACAAATAGTTTGAACAAGTCATAGCCGATGACAGACAACAGATCCAACAACTGAAATCTAACCTCGATGAACTCCATCAAAATTCACAGGACAACAGAGGGTTGGTCACCCAGCAAGAAGAATTAATCAAGAAACTACAAGCCAATATATACTTGGCTGAAGGTACAACAATAGATATGGCAACTTTCCAAGCTCAAGCATTGGAAGTACATGAGAAGCCAGAATCAACCCAACAAGATCCTTTTACAAAAGTGGAAGCCATTCAAAATTGTTACTGGGTGGTATACCTTTCCCTGAATAACATTTACATTAAATAAAGGAAAGCTCGTGCAACTCAGGATAAGTTTCAAAAGGCTATCTTTCTAGTAAAAAAAGATTATGTATCGACAACTCCTCAACTATCTCTGTCTTAGAAAACCAAACGTAACATAATTTTGAAGGCCTGGGAATCAAATATTGCCGAAAGAAAAACTATTGGCCAAAGAAAAACATTAATGATGCCTAACATTATTCTTTGAGCCGTAAGTTTAATCTCAGGAACAACACATTTTTGGCGTCGTTTCCAGGGACGGAGAAACAAAGTTATTTTTCCCTGGGATAATGACAAGGTGAGATTCTATCTTTGATAGTGAATGGAGGTTGAACACTGAATTACAACTATTTTTTATTTTTTCACTTGGTGACTCCACTACGAATAAGATGGCATTTAATTGAAAGAATACCAGAAGCAATCCATACGATAGGTAGACCACACCTATATCTGATCCCAAAAATTTATAAAAACCAAAGGGATACCTCAAGTCGACTGCCACATCGACAGGTAAGAAATACCAACCGAAAATCACACAAGTCAATAGTAAGGTTCTGATTGAAGAACCAACCCATGAAAATAATATTAAACAAAAACCCTCTATGGAGGCCTTGACTATCCAGCATGAGGTTAGGCATGAGAACTTGGAGGAATTTGTACCTGAAATAAAGATTGAAATTGACACTTCTGATTCTCCAAACAGTTTGAATAAAAAATCCTCTTCTATACTCACTATCATTACTTTTCTGTCTACCCCATCCTCACCCGAAGAAAAGGTTTCCGTTCTCGGAAATCCTGAAAAGCATACTTTATACCCCAATTCATGTCCTGTTGGTTCACCTATATATAGATCTTGTAACTCTAAAGAAACCAATCCATGTTTTCCTTTCCCTCCCTTTCTAGACTTTACTTTCCCTAATGATCATTTTCCATATTTCCCTTCGTTGCATCCCAAGGAAGTTGAAAGGTCACCACTTCGGTCTGTAGAAGTTTTTGAAAACCCTCTTTTTAATTCCAGAAGTTCATCCCCTAGACTTTCAATGGCTGTCGTTGGAGGTGGTGTTGGAGGAGGTGGTGCTGGAGGGGGAAGTGGTCAAGGACAACCTCCACCCACTAGGATTTTTTGAAAAGTAGCGGCCATATATGCTCCCTTGTTCCTCACCCCTACCCTTCATGATTTACCTAAAAATTATATGATGAACTTACCAAAATTTACTGGAGAAGGAGATTTAACTGCCACAGAGCATATCACTTTTTTCGATCAATTTGCTGATATATTAGGGATTGAGCATGAAGTTGTTTATTCTGGGATTTTAGTTCAAACGTTTGAAGGGAAAGTAAGAATCTGGTTTCAAGGACTCCCGGTAGGATCCCTTTGGTCCTACGATGATTTAGAAAATGATTTCTTAAGATAGTGGAGAGAAATGAAAGACCATATTTACTACTTAACTGAATTCGAGGCATTGAGAAAGAATAACTCTGAGTCAGTTCTAGAATTTACTCAAATATTTAACAAACTTTATCATAAGGTTCCAGCAAAATTTAAACCCTCTCAACCTACAGTGAAGGTGACTTTCATAGGGGCTTTTGAACCTGACTTCACTCTTCTTTTAAGAGAAAGAAGACCGACTACCCTCACAGGGATGCAATATGACGCTATAGAAATTGAATCAAACATGATGGCATTTGGTAAACTAAAAGCCAAGGTTGAGACATGAACTAAAGAACCTAAATGATTCAGGGAACAAGTAGGGCCCTCTAGATCAGGGAGGTCTACTGAAGAAAAAATGGATGACATGGCTAATATAATCAAATATTTGTCAAACAAAATTTCTAGAATGGAACTAGACCAAGCCAAACCTGATCCATTTTCTTGAAAATATTTCAGGAGAAATCCTAACCCCGAGACCCAACAAAGACAAGTAAAAAATGAAGATAAAAAAATACAAGGTCCTTTTAAAATGAATTTTTTTATAGGAGATGATATGCATAATTATGAGGGGCTAGAAGAGGATATAAAAAACCTTAGTGACAAAGACCAATAAACTCATCTAACTAGACAGGATTATGAAAGATCTCTAGACCAAGAGCCCATGTTTAGTAACGAGAAAAGTATAGATAACCTAGGAGAGTCTGCATATCAAGGAATCATTGAATCCATTATGGAAGAACTTCAACAGAAGTATAATTTAAGGCCCAGAGAAAAAAATACTACAAGTGTTCCATCAAAAAATATTATATTAAGAAACAAAGAGAATGAGGCGGTGGTTACTAAACCACTAGTTGAAAAACAAGTCGCCCAAAATAAAATTCTTGAAACCCTAGCAACACATGTAAATGTGTTGAACATGCAAAAAATAGATATAGCTAAACAATAATACACACATTTGCAGAGAGAATTGGAGAAAGAAGAAGAAGGAGAGAAAGAATGGAAGAATTCTCATTAACTGTTATGAATAATGAATAATTTACACATGATATACTTTGTATATCTCAATGAGTTTGAATTGAGGAGTAGTGAGGAGTTAACTCAGGGAATCAAGGCTAATGCACCACTCTGGTGATGATACCAAGGCAAGGTCTAATTAGGAGGGTTATGATCCTAATGTTGCATGGTGATGATCTCAATGCAACATCTAAACTCAACTCAACTAGTCAAACTGAAGTGTCAACTGAAAGAGAATATTGTACAAGAGGAATATTCTCCCATAAAATATAGGAGACTATATAATGACTAATTATGAATAATAAACAAGGAATAACCTTAGGAAAAATAAATCCTAGGTGTGTGTGAAGTAACTCCAACACCCCCCCTGAACATCACTATGGTTAAAATAAAGATTGGGTCCTGACAACGAGGCCATGTTAGGTATCCATGTACAAAAGATACATTGAAAATGAAGTGAGGAAAGAGGGAAAAACTCATGGGAACCCCCCCCCCTCAAGGTACAATGTATGTAAAAATAAGAACTACAGTTGCTAGGCAACTTTGTCCTTCACTCCAAGATGACCTCACAGAGAATGGAATTTATGCTCAGTGAAGGTCTTGGTGAAAATGTCTATCATTTGTTTTTCTAAAGGACAGAACTATAAGTTGATGATCCCCTCATGTACTAAGTCCTGGATGTAGTGCATGTGGATCTCGATGTGCTTCATTCGTTGCCTCTGAACTGGATCTCTGCAGAAATTCAGAGTGCTCTGGTTGTCACACGAGATGATGATCGACCGATGAAACTGAATGCCCAACTCAGTGAGAAAATGTTGTAGCCACATAGCCTGAATGGTTATGTTAACTACCCCAATGTAATCTTCCTCGGTTGATGATAGAGCAATGGCAACTTGCTTCTTGCTCGACCAACAGATAGGCCCGGAACCAAGACTGAGTGAGTAACTAGATGTGGACTTTCAATCAATGCTATCACCAGCCCAGTTGGAATAAGTAAACCCAATGAGATCTAATGTAGAGTCTCTTGTATAATGAATCCCAAAGGTGATGGTGCCCTCTACATATCGAAGGATATGCTTTACAACTTTCCAATGTAGCTCATTTGACTCTTGCATGTACCTAGAAACTGTGCCAACTTCATATGAGAGATCTGGTCTGGAGTGTGTGAGATACAACAAGATCCCCACTAGTTGTCTATATAGTGTGTTGTCAACCAGTGAAGTCTCCCCTCCATCCTCAAGTTTGACAACTGATAGGAAAGGAGTCGGAGCAGACTTATAGTCTGTCATGTAAAATCTCTCAAGGAGATCTCGTGCATACTTGGCCTGAGACAGTTTGATGCCTGATGCATCCTAATTGACCTCGAGTTCAAGGAAAAAGTGTAGCAGACCCATGTCCATCATCAAAAACCTGTCATGTAGAATCCTCCTGACTACAACAATCACTGAAGTCGAGCAACTAGTGATTAACAAATAATCGACATGCAGAACTAAAAGTAGAAGTGAATCAACCGTCATGAGCATGTATACATTCGGGTCTGATTTACAATGTACAAAGTTCTATGACAACAGGTAGGAGTCCATCTTGGCATGTCATACCCTCAAAGCCTACTTGAGGCCATCAAGTGACTTCTTCAGTCAACAAACCAAATATGAGTCTTGCATAAATCCATGGGGCTTCTCCATGTAGATCTCCTTAGAGAGATCACCATGAATAAATGCATTCTTCATGTCCATCTAATGGAATTCCCATTCCTTGGTTGCCACAATGGAAAGGGCCAATCAAATGGAATCCATATTCACTACTGGAGCGAAGGTCTCATCATAGTCAATACCATGAACCTGCTAAAAGCCTTCGGTGACAAGCTTGGCTTTGTATCTCCTGATCTGTTCATCTTCTACTCTCTTGGTCCTATAGACCCATCTTCATCTGATAAGTTTCCTCCCAGAAGGAAGGGGAACTAGATCCCAAGTCTGGTTCTCGAGGAGGGAGTTGTACTCCTCCTGCATGGAAGATTCCCAAAAGGGATTTCTAGTAGCCTCTCCATAAGACTTTGGATCTGAATATTGAACCAAGAAAGGATGCATGGAAGGCAATGGTTCAGTGATAGTGAGTGCAACAGAAGGCTCCTCAAAATTTGATCGAGTCCTCCTAGTATCGGCTGGATCACCTACAAGATCCCCTGCATCTTGAAGAGTAGTTTGTGCCCACTTGGGCCTCTACTCTGGCTCTACAACTACATCTGGATGCTCTGACTCTGCATATGACTGTATTGACTCTGAATTTGACTCTGAATCCTTTGATTCCTCTGAATCAGAACTCTTGTCTGAAGAAGAGTTGGGATGTGCATGCTCATCATCTCGGACAGGTGGAAGAGTGAAGGTGTCTGCGTGCGGTTGTTGAGTTACATGCAAGACACTTTCCTCAAATTGGAGACTATGCTCAATGATGAGCCAATCTGAGGAAAGATCAATAAGCCGATATCCCTTCTCACCATTAGGGTATCCAACAAAAATGAACTCATTTATATGTGGATCAAGTTCCTTCCTCTTTTCAGAGTGAATCCGGGCCCATGCACATGAACCAAAAATGAGAAAGTGGGCCACTTCTAATTTGAGGTTGCTCCTAGCCAAGGGGTCTTATCCTTGACAGATCTATGAGGAAATATATTTTGGATGTATGTTGCATAGTTAAGTGCTTCGGCCCATAGTCTCTGTGGTAGTGACTTTGCATGGAACATGCAATATGCCATCTCCTTTAGAGATCGGGTTTTTCCGCTCAGCAACTCCATTTTTCTACAGAGTATAGGGAACTAAATGTTACATTTGAATCCCTACCTCTTGGTAAAGGTTATGGATCACATGATTTACATACTCTCCCCCATTATCAACTTAGAGGAATTTGATCATCTTTCTGGACTGTGTCTCAACCAAGGCTTTGAAATCTTTGAGGTGTCGAAAGACCTCATATTTTTTCCTAAGAAAGTAGATCCAAGTAAAATGTGAGAAATCATAAAAAAAATGAGAACAAACCTTGCTTTTTTTATTGATGGATGTGGAAAAGGACCCATAAGCTCACTGTGGATCAGATCTAAAGGTATGGAATCTCGCTGAGACTTTCCTTTATCAAATTTCTCTTGAGGGTGTTTCCCAAGAACACATCCCTCGCATACTCCCCTTGAGAAATGGATTTTTAGTAGACCATGAACTAATCTGTGCTTTCTAAGTTGTTGTATGTATCTGAAATTCAAATGTCCAAAGCTTGCATGCCATATCCTACTACTTTCATCAACATGAGTATGCAGTAAAGTAGAATCAGGTTCAATGAATACAAAAAATGTATACAATATAGACTGATGATTTACCTCACTGGTAGCAACCCTGGAGTAGGTTTTCATGTTGTATATGTCCATGACATTTGGTGTGAATACAAATTTCTTTCTAGTACCATAATTTGTCATTTGATAAACGGAGAGAAGGTTGAAAAAAAGCTTGGGAACATGCAACACATTCTCGAAACTTTCATTGGTGAGTTCAATCCTTCCTTTGTCGGTGACTTCAACAGAAGAGTTGTCCCCCATAAGAATGGGAGGAACTTTCCATGCATCCAAAGAAGAATATACTTCTTCTAGGGTAGCCATGTGATGTGATGCTCCTGAATATATGATCCAAGCATCAGGGGAGGAATTGATGGCAATCAAGGCATGGATAGAATTGCCTTTATTAGAATTCAGATCTTCTGGCTTCTTCTTATTTGCACCCTCAAGGATGCAATCTCCAAGGCTGTTTTTCTAAAGTATGGAAGACATCTGATATATTTGTTTTTTCATGCATGTGGATTCTGAATGGAATCCTTTCTGACAATATGTGCATTTCTCTCATTTTCTTCCCTTTTCTCCTTTGGATCTGAAGGCATCGGTGAAGGGTTTTGTGTACCCTTCCTTCTTCATATGTGCATGAGATTTTTTCTTATATTTATCTTTAGATTTATGATATTTGTGGCTTCCATCATGCAAAATGAGTGCATGTTCCCTTGGGCCTTTGATTGTGCCCATGTTGATGAGATTGGTTTGCTCTTGTGTCAAGGATTCGATAAAGTCCTCCAGAGAAGGCATCTTCCAGGTGGCTCCAGAGGTGAATATGAAAGTATGGAATGTAGATACAAATACAAATAATTTATGACCAATCTTGGAGAGAATGGTGAGAACCATTTGTTTCTCCTTCATTGATTTATCAACCCCGCAAGCTTTGAGTTGCGACAATAAATCATTGAATTTTTTAAAGCAATCCTGGATATTTTCGAATCTTTTTGGATCCAATGTGAGTAGCTCCACCTCTAGCATGTGTCCCCTCATCTCATCCTATTTTCCAAAGAGCCCTTCCAAGATTTTCCAGGCTTCATTGTGAGTCTTATAGGAAGATATGTGAAAAAGGAGATCGAGATAAATAAGACTGCAAATTGTTCCAAGTGCCTGATCCATGCAATTTAAGTACTTGGATTTTTCTATGGATGATGTCAGATATGTATATGTATTCATGGTTAACTTGTACAACCCTCTGGATCAGAGATGTATGGCTATTTTCTCCTTCCATGCAAAATAGTTGTAAGGTGTAAGAATGAATTCTTTTTGGAATTCCATCTTTCCACTGTCTTCAATCTTTTGTACCTGCAAACAATTTTGGTGTATCTTTTTCTTAGTAGTATGTCGGCTCTGATACCATGTAAATGTGTTGAACCTGCACAAAATAAATCTATCTAAACAATAATACACACATTTGCAGACATAATTGGAGAAAGAATAAGAAGGAGAGAAATAATGGAAGAATTCTCATTAACCGTTATGAATAATGAATACTTTACACATGATATACTCTGTATATATAATTGAGTTCGAATTCAGGTGAACCAATGCACCATAGTGGTGGTCTAGAGTGATCCTTACACACACCAGAAATTACAGGAGTGAAGTGCCACCTATTCTAGTAGCTCGGGCAGTTATGGGAGTGAACTGCCACCTAGTTGAGTTAACTAGTCAACTAGTCTTCAGTTAACTGACTGAACATAGAGTAGTGAGGAGTTAACTCAGGAAATCAAGGCTAATGCACCACTATGGTGATGATACCAAGGCAAGGTTGAATTATTATGGTGATTATCCCAATGTTTCATGGTGATGATCCCAATGTTGCATGGTGATGATCCCAATGCAACATCTAAACTCAACTCAACTAGTCAAACTGAAGTGTCAACTGAAAGAGAATATTCTCTAGGTGGAATATTCTCCCCTAAAATATAGAAGAATGGATAATGACTAATTATGAATAATAAACAAGGAATAAACTTAGGAAAAATAAATCCTAGGTGTGTGTGAAGTAATTCCAACAACACAAACCAAGAAAACAGATAATAATGAAGCACAAGCTACAAAATGCACATTGAAAATGCTAAGGATTATGTAGCTCCTTTTTATATTACCTTAACTATGCATGATTATTTACTTCATAATTGCATTTTATATTTTGGGGCCTCTCACAAGTTAATTCCTAAAGTTATCATGGAAAAGTTGGGCCTTGAAATCATTAGACCTTATCAGGACTTATATTCTTTTGATTCCAGAAAGGTTAAGTGTCTGGGCATCATCAAAGATATGGTAGTGAATATTGCACATATTCCTGTAAAGAGTATTCTTATGGATGTAGTCATTGTTGATGTCCCTGTCAAGTATGGCATGCTTTTATCCAGGTCTTGGGGCGCAAAACTTGGTGGATCACTTCAACTGGACATGACATACGCTGCGATCCCTTTTTTTGGTGGACAATTTACTCGACTATACAAAAGACTGGCATATACTGTAAGTGACCCTCAAAACCCAAACAACTATCTAGTCTATGCTACCGATCAGGATCTAGGAAATTGTATTTTATCATTAGACGCTGATTTTGATGACTATGTAGAAGAGGAAAACAAAAAAATAGAAAAAACACAGAAAAGTGTAAATAACAGAGAAGGAGTATGGAAAATGTTTTTTGATGGCGCTTCATCCTTCGAAGGGGCAGGGGTAGGAGTGTTATTTGTTGCACCTGGATATGAATATGTCATTCCCTTTTCTTACAGATTACAGTGGGAAATCAATTATACTAATAATGTCTTTGAGTATGAAGGTCTGGTCTTCGGATTGGAGGCTGCCAGGAAACAAAAAATTGAAAATCTAATAGTTTGTGGTGATGCACAACTTATTGTAAAAAACATAATGCAGCAATATCAAGAAAAACATCCAAGGCTAAGGTCATATCGAAATTGTGCCTGGGATCTGATTGAGAATTTCTTCTCATCATTTAACATTCATAACATTCCCAGAATGGAAAATCAACAGGCAGACTCCTTGGCCAAAGATACTGCGAATTTTATGCCTCCTACTATCCTAAAACTAAATTATCATATAGAAATGAGGCAAAAACCTTCAATCCCAAATAATGTGAAACATTGGCAGATCTTTGAAGATGACGAGTAGATTAATTTTTTTTTAGAAATGGTCGATGAATTCTCTGAGACTCATATAGATCGAGAGAACCAGAATGATCCTATCTGGATCCTGCAAGAAGGTGAAGAGCTTAAAAAGTTCCAATATAAGATCATGAATCATTGAATGCTTGTACTTAAGAACAATCAGATCCATAGAGGATTGATACCCTTAGAGAGGTTGTTTGACAAAGATGACATACCCTTGAAATCTACCCTACGAACTCAACCCGAGGAGGTTGAAGACTGTGACATAGGAACTAAAGAAGAACCTAAGATAGTCAAGTTATCTAAATACCTTTCAGTTCAGGAGAAAAATAAATATGTCAAATTTATTAAACAATACAAAGACATATTTTCTTGTTCCTATGATGATTTAAAAACTTATGATACCTCTCTGATTGAACATAAGATTCCTTTGAAATAGGGTATCAAACCTTTTAGAAAAAAGCTGAGACAGATAAACCCTATCCTCTTACCTGTAATAGAAAGAGAAGTCAAAAAGCTTCTTGACTCAAAGATTATTGTCCCACTTAGGTATTCTGAATGAGTAGCAAATCTGGTACCTGTCAGAAAGAAAAGTGGAGAAATTAGGATTTGTGTGGATTTCAGAAATTTAAACTGGTCATCCCTTAAAGATAACTACCCATTTCCAAAAATGGATCATGTCCTAGAAAAATTAGTTGGAGAAAATAAAATGTCGATGATTGATGGCTTCTTAGGTTATAGCCAAATTGTTGTCCACGAAGATGATAAAGGAAAAACTTCATTCTCTACTCCATGGGAAAATTTCATGTATGATAAAATGTAATTTGGTTTGATGAATGTAGGGGCCACCTTCCAAAGAGAAATGGATATAGCTTTAATCAGTGAGAGAGATAAGTTTGTCATTATTTACTTAGATGATCTAACTGTCTTCTCGAATTTTGATACAGAACATCTGTTTCATCTCAAACAAACTTTTGAGAAATGTCGAAAATTTGGTTTGTCTCTAAACCCTAAAAAGTCTCTTTTTTCTATGCAAGAAGGAATGCTTCTAGGTCATATGGTTTCGAAATATGGAATAAAGGTTGATCCCAAGCGAATCGAGGCTATTGACACAATAAAAATTCCTAAAAATAAAAAAGAAATCTAGTATTTTTTAGGTAAAATAAATTTTTTGAGAAAGTTTATCCCTAACTTTGTTGAAATTGTCAAATTAATCACAGATATGCTGAAGAAAGACAATGAAATCAAATGGAATTCTGAATCTAAAGCATCATTTGAGCAAGTTAAGAAAGCTATAAGCGAAGCTCCAATATTAGCTAGTCCTCACTATACTAAGGAATTCCTGATCTTTTCTTTTGCATCAGAACATACTATCACAATAGTACTTCTCCAAAAGAATGAAGAAGGTTTCAAGCAGTCGATTACGTTTTTCAATAAAAGTCTCAAAGATGCCAAATTAAGATACAATATACTGGAAAACAAAGCCTACGCTATGGTGAAAGATCTCAAATCTTTCAGGACATATGTACCGCACTCTAGAGTAATTGCTTATGTGCCAACAAGCTCTTTTAAAGTTATATTGGTATAGCTGGATAGTGATGGTAGAAGAGGTCAGTGGTTAGCCAAAATTCAGGAATTCGATCTACAAGTAAAACTGACCAAGCTGGTCAAAGTTTAGGGTTTGGCGAAGATATTAGTAGAGTCCAATTTCAGAGAACTTGGGATAAATCATCTGGAATCACATGGACCTGTTCCATACATAGGAGAACTTAACGATCAAACCCCTAGAGTCCATATTGAGGAAAAAATTTCTTCCTATGACTGGTATCATGATATCATTTCATATCTCCTTACCCTTCAGTGTCCAAGCGATATGACTCCATCAAAAGCAATAAGGTTGAAACTACATGTAGTTAAATACTGTATCATCAAAGGACAACTGTATTGGAAAGATCCTTTAGGTTTCTTACTACGTTGTCTAATAGAATCTGATATAGAGGATGTCATAAATGAATTTCCCAAATGAGTGTGTGGAGGAGATCATCCCTGGAGGGCCACGACCTACAATATTCTAAGAGATGGATATTATTGGCCAAAGATATTTACTAATGTCAATGCTAAATTCAGAGCCTGCAACCCTTTCCAACTGTTCTCTAGCAAGCAAAATATCCCTGCATTACCTTTGGTCCCAGTCAAGACAAAGACTCCTTTTCAACAATGGGGCCTAGACTTCATAGGATAAATCCACCCATACTCAAGCACCCAATATAAGTGGATTTTAACTTCTATCGATTATTTCACAAGATGGGTGGAGGCCATTCCAACTTGGAATTCCACAGATTCAGTAGTTATAAAATTTTTGGAAGAGAACATCCTATCCAGATTTGGTTGCCCCCGAAAAATATTTACGGACAACACCCAAGAATTCAAATCTATGGAAATGATAAGTTTTTGTCAAAAATACAACATTGTGCTGGGACATTCTACAACCTATTATCCTTAGGGAAATGGGTTGGCCGAATCATCCAAAAAAATCTTGATGAATATAATAAATAAAGTATTAAGGGAGAATAGAAAGGCTTGGCACGTTCACCTAAAGTATGCCTTATGGGAAAATTAGATTGGCACTAAGAAATCAATAGGCATGTCTCCTTTCCAAATGGTTTATGGCTCTGACTTTGTCCTCCCTATTAATCTATCTTCCAGTAATAAAATTGTGGCAAGACACGAACGAATATCCAAATGAGGTAATGAGGAGGATAAACCAAATAATCAAAGTCCAACAAAACAAGGCTGAAGTTGATGTCAGACTTAAAAAATACCAATATAATATGAAATCCCTTTTCGACAAAAGAGAGAAAGACGAGGAATTTCTTCCTGATGATTTAGTTTTGAAATGGGATGTCAGGAAAGAATATCTAGGTAAACACGATAAGTTTGATCACCTCTGGTTCGGACCATTGAGGATTGCATCTACAGAGGGTAAGATTTCATTCCTACCAGAGAATCTTGACGGGAAATGTTTTGACACCCCTATAAACAAGTACTATCTAAAACATTTCATGCAATAAAAATGTTTCACAGTACCATTTTATATAGCAGTTTGGTTTCTGTTTACTTTCGCAACTTTATTTTCCTTCATAGGATACCTGAATTTTACTTTTTATAAAAATAGTTTTATTTAATACTCCGAAAAGAAAAAAATAAAATGTCTGTACTGTATATCATTTCTATTTTGCGGAACTCTCTGATTGTTTCTTTTTGCAAAACATTTATCATCAGATGAGGAATAAGGAGATATCGGAATTCAACGCTCAGTTTTCAGAATAAGTTTTTTTCTATCAAACAGGTGATGAATTAATAATTGGCTAGGTTGCAAATATAAATGAAATCCAAGGTATGAACTTCTATGCTTATTTTTCAATCTAAAATGATAAAATAAATCTCATCGAATCTTAGCATAATTCTACTCATGTAAAAACGATCACCTGATCAAAGATCGGAAAAGTATAGATCTGAAAACCTCCAAATAAAAATAAAATGAGATAAAAATAGAAAGAAAAGAAGTTGGTAATCAAAAAGAGGACTGTGTGGAAGTGAGATTATTTTATGCCAAACCCTCTCATCCCTCTTTCTATTTCACTTTTCCTATCTCTGATATTTTACTCTATTTTGATTTTCACGACCTGTCCTTAAATCTTCATAACCTATCCTTAAATATTCATAGAAAGAAAAGATTTCTCCCTGACTTTGAAAACTTAAAAACGTATCTTTAAAACAAGACTAGGCGAAAATATTTATGTTCTTTTGATTCCAACTTAAAGAAAGTATGTCTAGGCTAATCCTGATAACTTTATCTCTTCTATCATATTTTTACTGATAAACCTACTCAAGGTAAATCCCTGGAAAATAAAAGTTCCCAATAAAATATTCCCTATAGGAAAAGATGTATTGAAGATCGAGAGAGATCTAGCTCAGAGTACAATAAAAAATTGTTGACAGGCATTCATTGTCAAATCTTAAGAAGATATCATCCCTGTATGACACATACAAGTTGATTTCCCGCACTTCAAAAATATATAAAACATATAAGATAGATGGTGAAAGGAAATTCATAAATTGATTGCCCCCATCTAGTCCAAGACAAATGGTGAAAGGAAATTTGTAAAATCGATTGCCGCAATTTTGTCCAAAAGAGATGATGAAAGGAAATTCATAAAATGATTTCCCTCATCTCAAATAAAATGAAAAATTGCTATTTGAAGTGGTGAAAGGAAATTCAATGGGAGATTTAGATAACTTCACTAGGGTACTGAACAGGCTCATTGGCAGTGAAGAAATATCTATGATATCTATAAGGTTTTCGTACATGTATAAACATACTCTGGTAGCTAGTTCTCTTTATGATAATATTTACATCCTATATCGACCAGGGATTCCCTGAATAAATCATTAAAATTACTTTTCCTTGAAGTAAAAAAAATCGACCGAAGTATGATAGTTTAGTTAATTTTCTTTTGATTATCTTAAGCCAATCTAGAATCAGTTTCAGAAAAAGGAAACTTATTAATAGCCTAACTTGAGATCAGTAATTGATTGTGTTTTGAAAGTTTTCTAAAACACGGCTGAAGTCTAATTTTTCTCTATATAATTTTCCCAAATTTGTTCCCCAGGAACACAACAATGACTCCATTTACCTAATGAAGGCACTTAGTCTACTGTTCTTCCATGTCTTGTAGGGAGATGAAATCCCCAAATGGAGCCCATGTTGAAACATATATATTTCTAAACTTTTAGACTTTAAATAAATTTCATTCCTGCTTAAATAAGAATAAGACTTGCATGATATACATCGTTGATGAAGTCTTCCATCTAAACGAATGATCCTAAATATCTTCGGATTTGTGGAGCTGCCAAATGGTTAAAGAGATAAGTCGCTAGAGGCCACTTCGAAGCTTCACGCTTCAGACGTTTCAACAAGTCATAACTTTAAAAATCCCGAAACCCAAATATATCTGTTATCACTTTTTCACCAACTTTTGAAAGACATGAGTCATGGTACACATGTACATTTTAAATCTTCCCTGAGTCAACATGTGGCACCTTTATCCAAGCTTTTCATCTAAAGATTCACATGATTCTAATTAACACTTGGCACCCCCTAGCCTCGACACATCATCTAAAATGACATCATCTTCAACACATCACTACGAGTAATAGCCTTTCAGGAATATAACAAGGAACTAAATTTCAATTCCATGAAGCAGTAAAATTCTGAAATATCAAATCTTAATTAATTAAGTTAATCTCAGTTAAAGACCATTAATAAGTTCATACTTTGTAAGTTAGGATGTTTATCATCCCTCACATCTTGAAATATCTGAAGGCCGAACTTCTGAAACATTTCAAACTTAAAAGGGGTTAATTAAAACTAAAAACGATTATCCAATAATTAATCATTTCACAGTTTCGGGTTTTGAGGATTCTATCTCGAGCTACTCATTAAAATTCTGAAGCCCGAATACCTAAAAACGTTAATGTTAAACACGATTAATTAATATCTTAAACAAGATTATCACATAATTAATTTCTCACAAGTTCGCGATTCGAGAATTTTCAAACCTGTTTCATCCAAGTTCCTGATCAAGAACCACCAATATTTATGGCATTAATCACGAATAAATGGCAATGATTTCAGTATAGATTGCAGATTGTTGCCAAGATTTCTTCATTAAGGTAGATGATTTTTTCATTAGTAAAATTATTCATAAATCAATACGCTTAAGGTGAATAAGAATATTGGATTTTGAATTATATTTTCATTCTTGTAGAATAACAAGTTTTAAGCCAGTTGAATAAGCTCACACGTTCTCCTGTAACAGGTAACACAGTTCTGATTTCATTAATATCATGGCACTGCAGAAAATGGCTAAAGAATATGGTGAGAGCATAGATATGAACACAGATGTTCTCTTAGACACCTCACTAAGAGCCATAGATACCATGAAATCCTGGAAATAGGTGTTCGATATTCTACAGCACGAGCTGATAAATTGCCCAGAGGATTCACGTGGCGAAGTAACCAAAACCCATGCGACTAAATTCAAGGATATAGCTGAGTCAGAGATACAAAAGATAACTATGTGGATGAGGCTCATGCCATATAACAACATGATAGGCTGGGCCCTGGAGAACGTCGACGTTTCAACCAGGAGCATTTGCAATTCACAGAAGGTTGTTGTTGGGTCTTTTCGACCAGAGCATATTAAAGTAATGTATAAATTATACCTCATTTTTAAATATAGTTACAATGTTGAATTCATAATGGAGTTTGACCAACAAGAGTGCACACAATATGGGAAAAACTACACTTATTTAATCAAGAAATGGTGGGGGCATCTTGAGAACAGAGTTGGCATCGTTAGACGCCCATATGATTTATGTGGCTATGATGCTATGTAGGATATTCGGGAAAAAGGACTCCTCTCATTTCCTGTTGGCATGGGTACCAATTATGAATGAAGTGGCCGAGGCATATTCTTTCAATTGGGCCAAGATGTTATTAGACAACCTGGCCAAAGAAATCATAGGGTATCAATTGGAAAAGTCCAAAGGGAAACCTTGTCCTTTATACATGTCAACATACATCATGGATTCCAATTTTTTTATCACTCCTTTCCCTCTGATGAGCTGGAGTTGGAACCTGACCAATGCCGAGCCTCTCCATTTCTATCACTCCAAGTTGTGGGAGGACAAAGCCAAACATTTCTTCTATGAAATATACCATTATGTAGTGGTTCCAATTCATATCTCCCTGTACAGTTTCCCACCTCCTAGAATTTCAGACAGAATCATGGCTAACTTGGGAAAAGTAGCAGACTAGTATATTGAGGAAAATGTTTCCTATATTAGGGTTTTTGGGTGCTTGGTTCCCCCCCATGCTCTCCCAAATTTTTTACCAGATTGACTAGTATGCCGAGAGGTGGATTACTAGGCCATGACATGGGGCATTAGTAAAGAATTGAAAGTGGCCTAGAAAAGTGTATGGCCAAACTTCCCTCTTCAGGTTGGTATGTTTATGTTGCAATATTTCGACCATTCGAAAGTATAGGCTGCAGCTATTGAAGACGTCAAGTTAGTTTATATTGAGTTTAAATGTCACAATCCCCATAAGATTGTGGAAGATCATCTGACTCAATACAATTTAAGGAAGTATGTGCATGATATTTCCCCTCAGGATGAAGTATTTAGGGGAGTCAGGTCATATGAGGAAGTATGGAGCATAGTCTGAACTCAATCTCTCGATCAATTATCTAGTTTCTATAATTTTCAGAAGCATAGAAATAATATTTTTCCAAATGTATTATAGGGGGAGCCAATAGCACATTCGTATACACAGGAAGCTACGCCTCAGGGCTTAGAGGCAGGAAGTTCTGACCAATAGAGTACTGAGGAAAATCTGAAGAATATCGAAGTCTCAATGCAGGGAGTGGAGACTTCATTACCAAACCCACCAGGCACTCAAACAAAATCTCAGCTTGAAGATTTTCAAAAAAAGGGATAGGATACATCGTTGTCTACACTGGATAAACTGACTACCAACACAATAAAGAAACATGCATCCATAGAGATAGGTATCCCCATTATGTAATTAACACCTTTATAGTCAATTCAAGGAAATCCCAATGCCAAAGTCATATTTGTAGAGGGCCTTACTCCGATTTCAGCCAAAGAAATGCCTCCTTCAGACTTATTTTTCAGTAAGAGAAGAACGACCATAGTTACAAGAGAAATGCATAAAAAATATGGTACAAAATTAAAAAGGAAAGGAATGTTGTATGATGGAGATGGTCTAGATTATACATAACTCACTAGGGAAATGGCAGGCTCATTAGGTGCCTTTGCCACATCCAATTAGTGTTCAATAGAAAATCTAGCAGGTCAACTTAAACAAAAAGATATCTTGGTAAGGCAGTTGCAAGACCAGATGACGACCATGGAAAGGGATGTACGAAATAAGATAAACACAGATTTTGAACAAGTCATAGCCGATGTCAGACATCAGATCCAACAATGGAAATCTAACCTTGATGAGCTCCATCAAAACTCATAGGCCAACAGAGGGTTGGTCACTCAACATAAAGAATTAGGCAAGAAACTACAAGCCAAGATAGAATTGGTTGAAGGTACAACAATAGATATGGCATTTTTCCAAGCTCAAGCACTGGAAGTACATGAGAAGCTGGAATCAACCCAACAAGATATTTTTACAAAAGTGGAAGCCATTCAAAATTGTTATCGGGTGGTAGACCTTTCCCATAATAAAATGTACATTAAAGAAAGGGAATCCCATCCATCTCTGGCTATGTTTCAGGAGGCTATCTATATAGTACCAAAATATGATGTATCGACAGCTCCTCGACTGTCTCTATCTAAGAAAACCAAAGGTGACATAATTTTGAAGCCATGGGAATCAATCTTGCCGAAAGAAAAAGATTGTCTAGAGAGGTACATGAAGCTTGTCTAGAACCAATATCTTCACTAGAAAAAGGGCTACTTGATGTTGAAGGAAATAATATCTCCAAATCCCTAGGGAATATTGGCTTAGCAAGGAACCAATGTAACTCTAGGATAAGAAAAGAAGAGGCCATGATGGTCATCCAACCAATGAACCAACTTGATCTTGTCCAAATAAAAAAATGGATAGTAAGTACAAGCATGCAATTATAGGCCACATCTTTGGGATAAAAGAAGATATAGGAAAGGTTGCCCGAGATAGAAAATAAGTTATACATTTTTGAAGAAGATGAGGCAACTTCACCTTCTGGGTTGGTGGTACATTTAGAGAGCATATGCATCTAATGTGTCGAATATGGGAAAGCCAACACATATGGAAACAAGTGAGAAACATGTGCATACGACTCATACAGGTCAGGATTAGATGACAGTTTTTTCCAAGCTAAAGGATGAGGATAAGAAATGCCTCTGCTAGGAGACAAAGAGATAGAGGAGAAGGCCAACGAAAGTTTTCAGTTTTACATATTGTAAAATTTACTATTTTTGGAATTAGGATAAGTCCAACCATTTTGAGTTGAGATGATTTTGTATAAATACATAGATTAAAGGCTTATTTCAGTCTGCTTCTTACTGATTGTAATAGAGAAAAGTATCCTTATAGAGTATTAATACAAGTGAAGACATATATTCTAGGTTTTGTTAAATCTGGGTTATGTGTTTCTTTTGTTTTCCATTTCTCAGGATTCCTTTATGTATTCCTTGATAAATGTTTGGTTACAATTCAGTACAACAACTACTGTAATCACAAGGTATAAATATTTTATTAAGTAAGCAATTTTTCCTCTTCATTTACTGTGAGTAAATCAAGACCTACTTGCTGTGTAGATTACTGCATTTTGGGCATTATTCAAGGTTACACTATCTATTTTCCTCTACTACAAAGAAGGTAGGACTCTTCCGTAATTGATTCCCTACTCTGTTTTACAGTTTTATATTTTCATCTCATACTATTCGGTATTGCAATTTCGGCTCAGATACGAAATACGACCTATGTATTGTCAAACTGTTAATTCCATTTAAGGATTTTTTCCCATACATATAAGGTAGAAAAACCACTTTAAAAAAAAACTCTCTTAAAAAATTTCCTGATGCCTGACATTATTCTTTGAGCCTTAAGTTTAATCTCAGGAACAACAAGGAGTTTGCAGAGCCAAACTCTCGCCTCTTCTGCTTAAATTTCTGCTCAATCTTGATAATGTATTGATAAGTTGTACCTAATTCGGTGATGTCGAGAAACTCCATTTCTGTTTGAATGTATCTATGCCAACAACCATGGTATTTGAGCACCATATGTCCCTCAGAGTCTTTGATACCTAATTTGGTGCATAGGGTATGGAAAATATTGGTGAAATCTGGTACTGTCTCATCCCTTTCTTGATGAAAGGTGGTCCATCTGGTGTACTGGTACTCGTAGCTTCCTACATGGTATTATTGTTCTTTAATGGTATCCCAAAAGGAATACCATGTAGGGGAAACCACAAATAATGTAGATTCTTCTATGGCCCTTTGTTCAGAGTAAGTGTCCCACCAGTCTTTAACATGGGGGATGACCTTGAGGAGTGCAAAAGTAATCTTTTCCCTATCGGAAAAATTATGGTCCAAAAAATACCATTCAAGCAGATTCAACCATTTATCTACAATACTCACATATATGAGTCCTTCAAATAATGGAATATAAAAATTTTCTTGTACCTTGAAGGGGGTTTCATGGTCACTTGATGAAGATGCTTCTCTTGTGGGAAACTACTGAAGGATCTCCTGCTCCATCATCTTTATTTTCATCAATTTTTTAGAGTCCCTACTTCTTGTACCCAGATCTTGTCGGGGACATGAATGAAGAAAAATAAATGAAGTGCAGACTGCTCTGATACCACTGATCTAGATTTAGGAGAGGATCGAACTAATTAATAGAATGAATACAATAAACAAAAAGATATGAATAACAACAAAGATATCCAGTGAACAATATCTTTTATTGAATAAATGAAATAGGTTGAAACTGTAAAACTGTAGAACTGAAACACTTGCTCGAATGGTGGTAGTTATCTCTGAGAAGAGTTGTGGCTGCTATGTGCATCCCTCTGAGAAGAATGAATTACAATGAGGCTCCAAAGGCATTTTTGATATTACTCATGAATTCGAAAACCCCAGACATCTAGAAACCTAACCCTTGGCGGTGAAACACCAAAATTCATGTGGGACCCTATGGGTAAGTTGGTACTTCAACTTCCCAGGGTCGTAAATTTTGCATACAACCTCTGTTTTAGGCGCGTGATCACTCGTTGGAAAGGTATTTTAGAGAGATACACATTACACCACCAAACTCTTACTCTGTCTATAGTTTTACTGTGGCAAGCCAAAATGACAATGTTAAGGGCTCAAAAATGGCCCTGGGTATATCAAGATGTGTTGACATGAAAACATACAAATTAATCTAGTTCGATTAGGTTAGAGGCCACCAATATCCACCTGGAATATGTGTAGGGATTCAAACATCCCAAAAAGTGTAGAATCAACAATTACAAAGAAGTACATAAGAACGTGTTGAACTAAAAAATGACAAGAGGAGCCAGTTGGAATATGTTGGTGGCCACCAATATCCACCTGGATCAATGTTACAGTGTAATACATAATTCATAGATTTGATAATAATAATGATTATGTTACACTCTCCATAGTTTACTTAAGAATTCCCAAGGATAAAAAAATGTTTCCGCAAGAATTATTTCTACAATTGATACATCTCATAGATCTT
>JZKD02S0142119.1:11617-23781 GCA_000966675.3 Picea glauca | reverse complement strand
TATCAACATATTTTAAATCTCGTCTGACCGCTTTCCACACGGTCATTTCTTGCAATCTCTTTCGTGGATCGTCGGGTTGGTGGGTTTAGACAATTTCCAATTCCTAGTCGTTGTTTTTTGCGCCCGCCACCTTTGCACTTCTTTCCAAGTACATGCAATAAGTATATAACTTCTCCAAAAACATGCAGAAAATATCTTGTCAAGAAATGGGATATCTATTACAGATGTGAATATATTATCCCTTCTTTTTCGTCTTCTATACTTAACCAAAATCTCGTTTCTCTTTTCCTTGTACTTTACCCTTCTCATTACTTAGTCGTTTTTTCTGAAAATGTCTAGCTATGTGGGTTGGTGGACTCACGGGTTCACATTTTCACTTGTGATTTTATATCGCAACTCTGACCGACCGCTTCCCCATTCCATACCTAGCCACTTCTCTGACCATGGATTCCTAGGTAGGCAGGCTCTAGATTGCACTTCTATTGTTCTGTGACCTACAAACAACACCCTAAATTCCATGATATACAAATTTACAACCAGACTCTCACATCATACCCTCTTTCGCGTTACACAGTCTACCTCTCATCCCCTCTTCCGTGGTAGACATTTTTCACTCAAAAGTTCTGAGACATACAATTTGATCGTCGGGTCCTCACGTCTCCTATGGAACAAGTGTCACCCCATTTTGAAGCTCATCGATCCTCTTTCCATACTTCGCCATTTCTTCGAATTTCTTTCGCGGATCATTGGGTTGGCGGGTTCACGAAATATCCAATTCTTAATCAGTGTTTCTTGTGCCTGCACCCTTTGCACTTCTTTCCAAGTATGCAATAACTGAGGTTTATTGCTAACATCTCACCATGCCTCGAGGAGACCGTCATAATAATTGTTCCTACACAACTTGTACAGAAACATGTAGAAAATACCCTTCCAGGTAATGGGATATCTATTACAAATACTTACCGACTTTTTCTCTTGTGGGTTCAGGGACAGGCGGGTTCAAGATTTCCCTTGCGTTGTTCTGTGACCTTCAAACAACACCCAGAATTCCACGATATACATGCATAAAAGATCTTGCCAGGTAATGGGATATCTATTACAAATTTCAATATATTAGTGAAAATGAGTCTGACTGGCCGTTTCCCTATTCCATACTTACCCACTTTTTCGATTGCGGGTTCCCAGACAGGCGGGCTCAAAATTGTCCTTCCATTGTTCCACAACCTGCAAACAGCACCCGGAATTCTTCAAATATACAAACCGTCCATTCGAATGCCCCATCATGCACTTTTCCCTTTTACGCCTTTTGTAGTCAAAATTTCCAAGACATGCAATTTGACCACTGGGCCCTCACCTCTTCTCACAATCCCCTGTAACCCTATTTTGAAACCCATCCAACCGCTTTTCATAATTGGCCATTCCTTACTTGCTCTTCCTCGTCCCCGTCATCTTCGCACTTGTTTATAATAAAAAATTGTTTATAAAAAACATTAAAGACATATAATTTGACTATTGGGCGCTCACCTCTCCTCTGTATCACTTGCAACCCTACTTTCAATCCCATCTCACCGATGTTCATACTTATGTATATATAAAATAGTCTTATTTACAAGAAAAAAAGATTGTGTGTGTGTGTATATATATATATTATCTGTGTGTGTATATATAAGGTCTTATTTCTAAGTATGCAATTAGCAAGCTTTAATGTTAAACTAGGATTTGAGGAGATCTCCCATTAATACGCATTAAACCAAAATTTCTGGAGGGCTATATTATCCCTTCCGAGTGTTAACTTCAAACATCATGGAATGTCATTTGCACATCGTTGGGTTGGACTATTCACGAAATATTCAATCCTTAATTCCAAAAACGAGTCTGAATGGTCGTTTCCCTATTCCATACTTAGCCACTTTCCTGTAATTCCACAAATATACAAACCGGCTGCTGAACTGCCCCATCATGCTCTCTTCTGTTTTACACGTTTTGCAATCGAAAATTCTGAGACATAAAATTTGACCGTCGGACACTCACCTCTCCTGACTATCCCGTGTAACCCTATTTTGAATCGCGTATGACCACTTTTCATACCTTTCCATTCATTGCTTTATTTTCCCCATCTCCGTCACCTTAGCACTTGTCTATAATTAAAAATATTTATAAATGTGTGTGTGTGTGTGTGTGTGTGTGTGTGTCTTGTTTTTAAATATGCAATTAGTAAGCTTTAATGCTAACAGCTCATCGTGCATGAACTGTATAGATTTTCATTGATGAGCGAAAGGCTTGAGGAGATCTCCCATTAATACACATTAAACCAAGATTTGTGGAGGGTTATATTATCCCTTCTGAGTGTTGATTTCAAAATCATGGAATATCGTTCACACGTCGTCGAGTTGGCACGTTCACGAAACCTCCAATCCTTAATTTATCTTCATCGTACCCGCCACCTTTGCACTTCTAAGTATGTAATAAGTAAGCTTTATTGCTAACAACTCATCATGTAGCACCCATAGAGATTGTCATTAATGAGAAAAATGCTTGAGGAGCTTTCCCATTCATAAGCATTGAACCAACATTTGCGGAGGGTTATATTATCCCCTCCAACTATTCATTTCAACCCTCGTCTGGAGAAAATGAATGTTCTCATAAACTTATGGCACCATCTCGACAACAGTTCTATGGAGATACAATGAACATCTTTGGGTGCGAGGACCAGAACTTCCAGTGGTCTACGGAATATTCTTATTACTCATCCCCTATCGCCCGGAAAGAAATAATTTGGACCTTTGGGATTGCTCGTGCAAGCTGTGTCCCTGAATTTTTTGACTGTAAGGAGCCAGTATCTTGGTGCATCAATAAATATATTTCAGGCCAAATAATTATTCCACTGTGGGACCACTCTTACGTTTCTTTGTCACCTCAGGTCTTCCGCCAGATGTTAAGATTGTTGAAGCCAACATTGATGTTCAAAGGAGAAGATTCCAAGAAGTTCCTAAGAAACCATAATAATGGGTGGGATCTCTCTCCTGAGTTCCTGGACGAACCGATGGCAGTTCCTGAAGATATCACAAGATTTCAGGTTAGTTCATTTAGAAATCCATTCCAGGAGATTGCCTGGTTATTTACAAGAATAATGGGATAGGAATCCACAACAACTATTTCCTGCATGGTTCTTTATATTTTGTATTTCACAGTCAAGGAACAAGCCATTTTTTATTGGGGGAAGCTAATTTCCCATGAAATTTGTTCCCAATTTTCAACCTTCAAAAAGGAAAAGAAATTTTATATGTCATCCTACTTGGTTTTTGCGATAGCGCATTGTTTCCAGTTTCCAAAACTATCTCTGTCCAAGAAGTTAAACTGGGAATTCAACACTGTAACGTTTTGGTACCAGGTCTTGTGGAAGCACAAGGCCTCCCATTATTTTTATGAGGTTTTTAATGACTTTGTGTCTGTTTTCAAAGTTTTATTGTTAGGAGAGTATGCTCCCCGCATATCTAACCAAGAAACCGGGTTTTTGAACAGGAAGGGGGCACTTGAACATATGGATAATTACATTGTGATAAGGATTTTTGGCTCTAAGGAAAAACCTTCTCTCCTTCCATGTCACATTACGGACATAATGTTTGTTACAAAAATAACAAGGCAATACAATTATTGTTTTCATCTATTCCATGAGAAGAGAAAAAAATAGTTCATTCCTCTGCCTTGGAAAGTCGGGGACTTCGTGTTGAGGAACATCAACAAAATTGACAAATTTGTATCCCATTTCAGCAACTTGAACCTAAGATATGTTGAAATCCTAAGAGGGTTCAACCCTAATAAAAAAAAATTAGAACATTTACTAATAGTTGGCCTCGGCAATTATTTTTTCAAAAAGAACCTGAGAGAAAGCAGAGACACTGGCGACAATGCTCCTGCTTCCGATGCTGAAAACCTAGACACACTGCAAAGCACCACTGAATTGTAAAAGCAACAAGGAAAAGGCCTCGGTGAGAAGAGTGTTCAATCAGCGAATAACACTACCAAAAGTACGACATCCCGAATTATCTCTCCAATGGCCCACCATAGCAATAAATAAACTCAAAATTCTTCAAACGGAGGAGGAGATAACAACCCTCCTCACCCTAAAATTGATAGTTCTCATAAGCTTCCCATGGACAAGAAGAGGAAAAAAATTGTAGGACACGCGGAAGAGCCCAAAATTGAGAGTGAGAACATGGAAGTTGAGCCTGATCTGGATAGCATATTATGCAACCTTGATCAGCCCGAAGACGCGTTCCATCATAGTCGTCCAATGAACATAGCCGATACCGAAATTTTTTATGAATATGAATCCTTCGTGTTCCAGAGCGTTGTTTTTTACAGCGAGTCTAAAAAAATAATTATTGAAAAGAGATATGTAAAAAATAAGAAAGGAAAATCTCGTTTAGAGGTTAACCTTGCGAACATGCAGTCGTCCCAAATTTGTCGACTTCACATAGTAACTGGAGATGCTCTTGATGATTCCAATGGAGGCATTGAGGTCGAGAATGCCAAATTGAAGCACCGGGTCAAGGAATTGGAGGAAGCTTTGATTCCTATGTCATTGCTTGCCAGTCCTTTAGCAATAGCCATGCCTACCACCCCTGCAGTGAAGTTAAAAGGATCATCCAGCCTCTTCACATCGTGTAGAGTATATGTGGAGAATAATATCAAGAAAATAATGGAATTGATTGTTGATGTGTGGGAAACATCACAAACCATGGCTTCCCTTGGAACGAGGGCACATAATTCTCTCTAACATTTTCACATGGATTTAAAAAATGAAGAACATTTCTATTTAGACACGGTCCTTCCTTTTGGCACCATTGTCAACAACATGACAGAAACAAGAAGAAGACAACAAGATCTCCCATCCAAAAACCGGATCGCTCAATTAAATGCATTCTGGAAAGAAAAAGTGAAGAACATGCATCGCATTGTCCAGTCATGTGAACAAGCCATATCAAAAAAATAAAAATTATTCACAAAGCTGACCAAAACAAACTTAGCCGGAAGGACCAACGACTTCCAAGACCCCAACTTAATCGTCAACTCCTTGCCCTTAACTAAGCAAGCCTTCGATAAACAGGTTGATATTTTTAAGGCATTGTCTTTGGAAAAGTTTTACAGCATCCTTGAATATGGTGAAGATGACGTCGACAACTTGCTAGTCGACTACTTGGTACAAAATGAAGAAATTGATCAGGCTCTGCGTAATCTTTCTATCAATCTAAGGGAATTAGAAAATGATATTTTCAACATAAAAATACGGAATGAGATCAATGCCACCCCCTTAAGAAGCTACATTGAAGAATGGCTCTAAAGGGAATTGAAGCAGGTTGTTGACGAAAGGCAACAGGCAGTTGCCACGATTCTAGTAGTCGTCAACGACAGCAATAAAAAGGTATCAGCAAGCAATTAACAAAAGGGGTGATATGTACCATCACTGTAAGTCTATACTCATCACATTCTGCTTTGTTTATCAATCCAATTATTCCACTTTTTTAAATACAAATGTCTAGCCAAAGACTGATACCTTTCAATTTATTCTTTTCAGGTATTACACTCTACCGTCGCCCACTTCTTCTTTCCACAGTGCTATTTCTTGTACATATTTCTCTTATGGTCCGTGAAAGCCCCAATCTCAGTCTATATGACAAACGCATTTAAATTTCTAGGAATATGTAACAGACAATATTTTTTTCTGACATATTTCAAATAAAGTTGTTTTTTATCTCCTTTTATATATATGTCCTCGTTAATTTTTATCTTCCACTGTGTTGAATGTTAAGAAATTGTGTTTATTTAATTTGAATACAACTTTTTTTGTCTTGGCACATATAGAGACAAAATAGACAGAAATTTTGAACATAGCGAAATAGATTATATAGTTTCAAAAAATAAATGCGACTCTAGGGGCCATGTGTCATTTACTACATGGATACCACATGTTCTTCATGTTGCTTGCCACATCTCCACTGTAGTTTCCATCTGCCTCCGCTATTGTTTTCCCATCCCTGTGCATTTATTCCCAACTCAACCCAGCAGGGACTACATTGTCATGCAACACTTGTTTAGTCCTAAAAATCATCATTAAATACAATAAATGTCATTTAGAATTTTTTTCATTTAACAAATATTCTCACATTACACACAACTAACTCCTTTTACATTCAGACATGCACCAATTTTTTCTTTCACAAATTTCCCACTTTGCAAATATGCTTTCAACTACAATGGGTGACAAGATCATGAACTTTTTTTACATTCTTATATACTAATTTGTGTTTTATATACCATTTACCCATTCTTCCAAAAGAATCTATGCTTAGCTTATTTATAGCATAGTTTAATCACTAGTCATAATAACTATTGTATTGTAGCTAATAAATCAAAGGGAATCAATTGAATTTCACCTCCACTTTAATAGTAGATGATTTAACAGTGAAACTAACTATTGAATTTTTCCAATCAATTCCATTACCATAAAATATATCAATTAAAAAAAAATTACCCAACAAAAACTAACAAAGGAATAATAAAATTTCCAACTTATCTTAAAAAAAACCTTTCCCACCTTGAGAGAATAGTAATTAAGCTAATTATTTTTTATTTATTTGAGAATAAGTGAGTGAGATCTATGAGATTAATAACCCAGCATTTATATCTCTAAGATCTTTGATTTTATCACTTTAAGTGTTAATTAATCTTGGTGAAAATGATGTATTCAAATCATGTGGTGAGGAGGCTCTCATCTAGATCCATGTCCAATTCGTCAATGCAATGTTTTCAACATTTTTCTTTATGAAAGTGATGAATAATTATACCATTTTATATTTGTGGTACTTTTTAGTATGGTGGCAATTTTCTATGGAATCTTAGCCTTTGATATGATATCTTTATATTTGTTTATGTAAATTATTATATTCAATTATTTGATTTGATGCTTTATATAGATTATGCTTATTTTGATTTTTTACATGATGATGCTTATTTTGATCTTTTACATGGTTATGTTTATTTTTATGGATATTGATTATGTCAAAAAAAAAATTGGAAATTTATGGGAATAATATATAAATTGTTTTTTTCTTCATAGGGTGTTGTGTTAAATATGATAATATTATTTAGGTTTATTAAAAGAGGAGTTGTGAAACAAAATTTTGAGAATTAGGTAGAGTTGTAGGTGGAAGTATGGTTAAAGGTTAAAAAAAAATTTAAATAATTGATTATAATTTAATTAATTTAAATTATTAAATAAAAATAATTAAAATAATATATTAAAAGTTATAATATATTTAAATATATTTTATTACAAAATTGTTATTTTAAAAAAATGTATATATTACATAATTGATTAGGATAAAAAAATTTATATTGGAAACAATTTCAATTTTTATTAAAAACAATTTGAAAACATAAAATATAATTTAAATTTTTTATTTTTAAAAATATAAAATATAATTTAAACTTTTATAATATCATAAAATTAATGTAAAAACAAAATACAAATATATGTTTTTTTTCACAAGAAATTTTGCGCAGGAAACTCACTCAATACTTCCTTACTTCGTGGATGATATGAGGTGTTAAATCGTGGTAACTTGTTACTCGAGGAACACAAGGCTCGAACCCGTGATCTCTCCCCATATCAAAAGAGTGTGCGCACATCTTACCATATGTGTTATCCTATAAGGCTGATACAAAGATATGCTTAAATCTCTACAACATCATTACTAGTATAAAGGACCCAAAAAATAGCATTAGTTGCAACTATAAATTTACCACATCGTTACTAGTATAAAGGACCCAAAAAAATAGCATTAGTTGTAATCGTAAATTTACTAGTATAAAGGACCAAAAAAAATAGCATTAGTTGCAACTGTAAATTAGTGATAGAGTAAGGTTGTGAGAACATTCATGCTCATGCTAGATTGATGATGATTTTCTATGAAATATACTTATGCAATATATCATATTTTATAATATATGAGTTTTGATAATTAATTTTGAAAATTGTATCTAAGTTTTAATAATTAGTTTTGGAAATTGTGTTTAAGTATAAGTGGTTATCAATATTTGTAATTCTATGTACCTTTTGAGTGGGCTTGATGGTTAAGGATATGTGCTTCCTCCTAAGAGATCATAAATTCAAATACAAAGAAGGTAAAGTAGGGGTGTCTAACTTGACCGTTATGATGATGATGATGATGATGATAATTATTATTATTATAAATTAGTTGGCAGTATATGGTCAAGACCATGGAAGCCTTCGGGTTCACCCAACACTGGATCAACTAGATATTCAACCCAGTTTCAACTACAAGCCACTCGCTCCTGGTCAATGGAGCCCCTGCCAAACCGTTCTGGCCCACTAGAGGCATCAGACAAGGAGACCCATTGTCCCCCTTCCTTTTCATTCTAATGATGGAAGGTCTCAGTCGAAGCATAAAGAGCGCAACCGCAACAGGGGAAATAACTGGGATCAAACCCTTTGCGACCTCTCCTACCTCCACATACCAACAATTTGTGGACGACACCACACTGCATGGCATACCCACGGTCAAGGAAGCTTCGAGAGCTAAGATAAACCAGTCAAAATCTATGATCTTTTTCTTTAATACCAACCCCGCCATCCAGAGAAATCTGGCCAACATTCTGGGCTTTGAAGGCAAAACACTTCCAACCAAGTACCTGGGGATCCCACTAACAGATAAATCTTACAAAATGACCACTTTGGAAGGAGTAATCAACAGGCTATGAGATCGGGTCAAAAACTGAATATACAGATCCCTCAACCTAGCCGAAAGACTCATCTTAACCAAGTCAGTGTTGCAAGCTATTCCAACCTTTATAATGTCGATATTCCCAACCCCCAAGGGGATACTACAAAGAATAAGGAAAATACAAAGAGATTTCCTCTGGCGAGGAGGGGACATAAAGAAAAAATGGGCACTAGTGGCTTGGGAGAAGATTTGTAAACCAAAACACAACAGAGGCCTGGGGCTACATGACCCGCAAGTGACCAATGATGCCTATGGGGCGAAACTCTGGTGGCATTGGGTCAAAGAAACCATGACACCATGGGTAAACCTTTGGAAGGCAAAATATGCCCCGAACATAAGCGATCAGGATAAAATCTGCTTCAGAGGCACCAAGGCAGGGTCTGTTATTTGGAACCTAGCATGATGCAATAAGGCTTGAATTCAATCACACATCTTTTGGGAGGTTAGAAATGGAAAAATTGCAAGATTTTGGGATGATGCCTAGCAACAGGAACCTAGATTGGAAAAAACTGAAAGGGAGGAAATCCAACAGGAGATGCTTGCGCAAGGCAAAACTAGAGTCTACCAATACTGGAAGCAAGAGATAGATCGCAACAAATGTAGAATCTGGAATACTCTCACCCCATAGAATAGAGACCAAACCGCAACAACAATACAAGAAGTGGAGGAGGAACTAGGGAAATGAAAAATAGCAGTTGCGGAAGGAATGGACCAGCTGAGATGGGGGCACAAGGATGGCATGGAATTCAACCTCAAAGAAGTACGCCACTACATTATGAACCAAGACCAAGAAGACCCAGTGAAACAATGGGTTAAGCTCTGGAACAGCCCACAGTGGCCAAATATAAAAGTCTTCCAGTGGTTAATACTCCACAATCAAATCTTAACTTGGGAAAACCTCAAGAAGCGTGGTTTCATAGGACCCTCCAGATGTCCCCTATGTGAAGATAAAGAGGAAACAACGAACCATCTACTGGATGAATGTACCCTCACAGTAGAAGTTTGGGATTGGGCGGCAAGCATCTTCCGACAATCTAACAGGATCAGAGGGAATATATCTGCAACCATCAATACTTCGAAAGAGAACTACAACGAAAATGAAGAGGTGAATCTCAGTTGGATCCTCATTCCCGAAATGATCATTTGGGCAATCTGGAAAGAAAGAAACCAGTGCATATTCAAGAACCAAAAATGTACGGTATAAAATATCAAGAAAACCATCATCTCCATGAAAAGAGAAACAGTACAGAGCCGCAACTGTCAACCGAGCAGTGTGCAACTCACAACCCAGGACCTCGGAACTCTTGAGGCCTTTCGACTAAAGGACGGACACAACCCCTTTCAAGTGAGACGACCAGTGCAACTCCAAATAGGTGAGCACAACTGGAAACCGCCACCAGAGGGTTCCCTCAAGCTGAATTTTGATGGGCATCGAAAGGTAACCCAAGATGGACAGGGTTGGGAGGAGTCATGAGGGACATTCAAGGAAATACCATTCAATTGTACACTAGGAGTTTGGGGAACTCAACTAACAATGCAGCGGAGTTTGGAGCTCTAGATATTGGCCTTGAGATTCTACATCGGGAAGCAATAACCAATACTATAGTGGAAGGAGATTCCAAGCTAGTAATCAACACAGTTAGGAAGCTCCAAAACGGTACCAAAATAGGAAAAATCCAAAAACACACTGGCGCTTGGTGCAATCCCTGCAAAGAATTCAGGAGCACATGCAGTCGGGGATCGCAGTAGAGTTGCGCTGGGTATGAAGGTCAGCGAATGGTCTAGTGGACAGAATAGCTAATGAAGGTGCAGACAGAGTAGGACCAGAACTAGACACAATATGGAGTAACATACCAAGCGGTCAATTCTGAAATGGCTGCACTCAAATAGCGGCAAGGACTATGATGGAAACCGAAGGACGGACGACCACAACGAGATTGGAGGCATGGAAGTACTCGAAAGGCATGTAGGGCCCCGCCAGAATCCGAAAGGCCAACATGCCAATGCGAATTCCAATATAGACCCAAGCCACACCACAGGAGGAGATACTATACGGCGGCCCTATCACTAGAAAGGAGTACAGGGACTGCTCATGGGATCAAAAGAGGGATATCCAACAAGAGGAAAAGTACACATAACAAAACAGTTGGCCATGGATAGAGATGAGTACGCATCACCTTTACATTGGTACGGGGGGAGGAAATGATCGGCATACAATGTGAAAAACAGGGGAGAGGCGCAGGGATGACGAAAGGGTTCCCAAGAACACACGATCCAAATCAATGTGACAGAACCTAAAAGGACACCTCTATAGGAGATCAATGATTCCCAGGGGAAGCCAACAGTCGGGGAAACCCAATAAAGGAAGCATCATCAGAGGAAACCACAGATCGAAGAGAAGAAATTACAAAGGCCAGACTAAGCACCAAGAAAGAATGGAAAAAAGTGGAGGACGAACTAAAGACAAGTACCACCCCAAACAAGCAGAGATGACAAGATGGAAGAAGACCCAAAGCAAGAGAGGCCCCTGGGTTGAGGCTCATCCAACAAGTGCCCGAAAGATCACGAAGGTGGAAAAGGCGGCCCGAGAGGCCAAGGAAACCTTCCTCAAGCAAGTCGACCCCTAGGGGAAAGAAGTCATAGACAAATGGGAAAGAGAAGTCAACAACCAGTGCCAAGGAAAGGAATGGGAGGAACTCATTCAAGAAGCCGACGGGATTAAGGACCCGAGGACCACTCAACCAAGAATGACCCTCTACCAAAAAATGGTGGAAGAAGCCTGGTGCACTAAACTACTGATAGGTAAGCTAAAAGATGACAAGAAAGAGTCTATCAAGGAAGTGACTAGGGGACATAAGAAGGAGCTCACCGAAATCATGAATCGACTCAGCAACTTGGAGACTCTTGCCAGAGGAATAGTGGAGGATCAGAGGAGTCAAAACGAAAAATTGGAGCGACTGGCGGGACAATTTCACATCTATCTCTGCTACGTCCACCATTTGGACATAACTTCAGAGGGCCAACGCGGAACTCCAGCCAACATCAGAAGGACATGCATGGTAGAGCAGAAATAGAAAAAAACAACAAATAAGGAAAGAGACGAAAGCCAGCCAATCATCCTGGACTAGCGCAGCATCAACCATGGTTTTTATGCACTACTTACTGTTATTTGTTACTGATTATGTTAAGTTATGTTTTTTTGCAAACTGGCTTAAGAGGACTGGGTCGGTTTCCTGGGGTGGCGGCCCAGCTCCCTCATTTTTGTTGACAGTGCATCTACGAGGGCCATGATCTGGTTTCCTTTTTGGAAGATCCGAGGACCCCTCCCATTTTCTTTTTACCTTTGTATTATAGTTT
>JZKD02S0142096.1:329105-361653 GCA_000966675.3 Picea glauca | reverse complement strand
TCTCTTTACATCTATATCTGTCTCCATGCCCCCATCTCTCTCTTGCACTCTCTTTGTCTCTCTCTCAATCCATCTCACTCCCCCTTTATCTCCCTCTCTAGAACCCTTTTTTCTCTCCCTCTCTAGGACCCTCTCTCTATCTACCCCTACCCCTATCTCAATGAATTCATCCATCACTCTCTCTCTTCCCTATCACTCGACCTTCCTTCGTCTCCCTTCTTCCCTCATTCACACACCATCTCTCTCTCTCTCTCTCTCTCACTCTCTCCCCCCTCCTCCTCATACCCTCCCTCATCTCCTCTCCTTGTATTATTTCATGTTTCTACCACCTCCCCCTTGGCTCCTCCCTCATTTCATTTATCCATCCTTCACCTCTTCTCACCTCCTGCCTCATTTCCCCTCTCATCCCAGCACCTCATGCTTTCCTCCCATAATCTCACCTATCTCCCTATATTCTCTATATCTCCCTTACCTCCTCTCCTAAACCCCTCAATCAAACTCACCCTCACCCTTGGCTTCTCCCTAATTTCCTCTACCTACATCCCCATTTTACCATAGGCCATTGATTCCCTCTTATGTTGGGTGCTTGCCTCTACCCTTACCAACTTCATTTTAAGATCTTATCCACCACTAGGACATCATCACCTCTACCAATAAATCCTATTTCACATATTATTATTCTTGAATCATAACCACCATTGTGAAATGATCAACTCTACCAATAGAACCTATTACATATTTACCTATTCCTCCCCTATCATCTCTTCCCTAGGGACCTATTCTTTCCCATAAGCACCTTCACACCATTTACCCCTAGGTTTGGGAACCCTTCATCCTAGGTCGCACATTCCTTTAACGCATACCCTTAGCCCCTAGCCGCACATGCATAACCTTATCCCTAGTCATAACCTTTGGCCCCCAATTATGTATACCGTATCCCCCTTACCTTGGATCCTTCCTTGATGGATCCCAAATCCCCTATACCTCTTCCACATAGTCCCCACCACCCTCACTACAACCCCCTATTCCCTTGGGTCCTATTATAGCATTATTTTCCAACATACATGCCATAAGGGAATCCATGTGAATATGTAAGCCAAAATGTATGTTTTTCCTAAGATTTGATCCCTTTTTGTAGATCATCACTAGAAATATAGGGGAAAAAAAATATATGATCCTCACATGATAGCAATGGTTAACAAGTGATGATCCCTTAAACTTCCAGATTCAGGGAGTCATGAGGATATAGTTGAGGGATGAATTGTATCTTCATGTGAAGGGCCTAGGAACTCACATAATTAGGAACTGAGATCATTTGAGTCTCTACTGGTCGCTAAAAGATGTAGAAACTATCCCAAGCCTCCTTGAAAGATATATATAACAAAGGAAAGTATTGGGAAATATGAGGATAATTTAGAAGTATTGTTATGATGTTCAATTGTAGAGGTCATTTTCCTATCAATCATAGCCAAAATTCAGTGAGCCTACCTTCACTAAGATGCTGAAGGGAGAAGCAAGGAGAAAAGATTCAAGGGAGAATGACATCAACACAAAGGTATGCATTGATGTAAGTTAACTATGATATATAATAGATCATTGGTTTTCCTCCATATTATTTGTTCTCTATGCATGAATGGTTTGGATCTGATCTTATAAGTGATAGATAAAAGTAGATCTAGTAGATTCAATTTTCCTAACACTCGAAGGATACTAGATAGGTATTTTTCTTGTATCATTATATGCACGAAGAAAGATTGTAGGATTTGTAGCTAGATTTCAAGAGATGCAACAACTAGGACATGCCAGGAAAACCGTTAGTCTAATGGTATGATCGATCTCCTTCTTGGTTAAAACGAAAGAATTCATTTTCATCTAGAAAACCATAGGAATGTACCTCTTTACTGTCTAGAATTACTAGGCTAATCCTAGGGAAATTATGTTGGACAACTGGTTGTCATTGATGTTGTTGGATAGTCATTTTTCATTGATGTCAACAAATGTGATGGGTTAATTTGAATAAGTCTACATGAATCCCCATAGGTATGGTGAGGAAGCCCAAAGGTTTTTTAGGAATAAGAACATGAAGTAAAATATAAATGCAAGTAACACAATCATATATGAATAGTCCTTGTCGTGCCATTTTCAATGGTAGGTGGTATACCACATTGTTCCTCACGGTTGAGTATTTATGCCCTCTTGAAGACTAGAAGCCCCGAAGAATGGTTAAGAAGCCACTAAATAGTTACAAGTCTTAATTAAAGTGTAAAGTGGTTATAACAAGAAATCCATAAAGTTAAAGAAATAGGTTTATTAGAAAAGGTATATATACACCTCAAGAAGTCTCTCATAAGTACATTCACACACACATTCTATTGAACATCTCTAAGTGAATAAATGATATGGTTTATCTTTTCATAGCAAATTTGAGCCAACAAAGTCTGAGGTAGTGAAGTATGAGTTAGTGAAGGGAAATGAAGTAGGAAGTATGCAAAACTAGTTTTCTGAGGTTATCCATGGGTCGCAGTGGATAAAAGTGTGGACATCCGTGGGTCACAGTGGAGAAAAGTGTGGACATCCATGGGTTGATAATTTACAGGTCATGGATATGATAAAAGGGCTTCAAGAAGGATGTTTGGTTCATGTTGCATCAAGGCATGATGAGTCAGTAAGGTTGTTATAGGGTTTGAAATGATATGCATCAGATTTCATCTTCAATAAAGGTATGTCTTTATTTATTCGATGCATGGATAGTTTGGCACATGCTTAGGGCATGTATTGGAAGCCCTTTTTGGTACATGGTTTCATATGGTTAAGGTTCATCTCTTGGTGATATTGATCTATTCTTGAGACATATCCTTGGTACATTGTGTTAGTAGTAGTTTCATTCTACACGTGTATTTTAGAGAGGTAGGATGGGGGAAAAAAAGAGGGTTGTAGCTTCCTTCTTGTTGGTGCCAAATAATTCATGGAGTTGGTGCTTCCTTCAGGTTGGTGCCTGAAAATAGGGAGTCGTAGCTTCCATCTGATTGGCGGAGGAGAGTTCAGGGAGTTTTTTCTTCCTTCAGGTTGGTGCCTGTAAATAAGGGGGTTGGTGCCTCCTTCTAGTTGGTCATGGATAATTGGAAAGTTGGTCCTTCCTATGAACGTATTCTTGATATATATAAGAAAACATTTGGTGATTTTCTCCCATTTGGGTTCCCGTGTAAATTACTGTGTATTGTGCATGTGGTTATTTCATGTGATGATACTACTTATGGTTATATTCTCATGATATATTGAATGCAATCATAAATGATATACTTTTGATAAAGTTGAAATTTATATATTTTCATTGAAAGTGCTAAAAGTGATCATATCGTTTCACCCATCCCCCCCTCTTAGTATTCTAACAATTGGTTTCAAATCAGGTCATTCAAGAAAACAGTTTAACCACTGGCAGGTAGATCTTGGACTCCACATTTGATGGAATGATAGTATTCGTGGAGTGCATAGTAAATGGAGAACCAATATTTAAAGGTCAAATTGATCTGAGCTATGAGATATGGAGCAACATAATGAGAGTAGTTTTAAAGGCAAAATGGTATGATGTTTGGAAATAAGTTTTTATAGGATACATTAGTTCAAAGAAACCAAAGACTACAACCAAGAAGGAACTGAATAGAACAAAAAATAGCAATTGATTTCATTTTGGAAGGATTACCGAATTCATCAAAAGATAAAGTGGGAAAATGTTCATCAACCAAAGAAATTTTGTATAAGATACATAATCTATACTTTATGGAATCCAATTCTACCGCAGAGGTAGAAAATACTAATTAGAATGAAGAAGACGTTGAACAAGAAAAATAAGAAATATTCTCTTCATGTCAGACATACTCAAACGAAGAATATTGTGAAGAAGGCATAGTAAACCTTGAAGTAGAATTAATCAATGCTTTATACAATCTGATCAATGAAAGAAAGAAGAACAAGTCACTCAAGGAAAATTTGGTAAAGATAAAACAACAGTCTCAAAAAATCAAATTTGAAGAGGCCAAGAAGATGATTACAAACCTAAAATTCTAAGTAGAAGAACCCAAAAGGATTGAAGAAACATATAAAACTCAGATGGAAGAAAATATTTTTTTGGAAGCCGAAATAGTATCACAAAGAAAGGAAGCAGAAAACAAAGAAAATATTTTTACTATCGATCTCAAGGAAAGATCTGAGGAATTAAATAAGATTGAATAAAAATTCAGTTCATAAGGGATAAAACTTGAAGAAGAAATTTTCTCCTTGAAGACCCAACTTGAAGAAGCAAAGAGAAAGGAAGAAGTCATGAATCTCTAGATGATGAAGAAAGAAGAATATTGTGAGAATCTTGAAGAAGAAGTTGTCACATTACGAATTAAAGTCGTCAAGCTCAACAAGAATGTTGAAGAGAAAGGAAACAACACATCATGAGTTGAGAAATTTGAAGAGAAGGCTAAGACTTATACATAAGTCATCAAAGGACCTATTAAGAAGGAAGAATGTGAGCCATCAAAGAAGAATATTCCAGAAATGAAGAAAACAAAAGAATAATATTACCAAATAGATGGATATCAAAGAAGCTTCAACCTTTGTAAAGGAAACAACATAAGAGAATATCACAATCAACCAAGACACGAGTTCAAAAGGACTACATCACAAAGAAGATCATTCACTCCCAGGTATACAAAATGATTTTATTGTCATTGTTTTACTTGTACTAAGTTTGGACATAATGCTATAGATTGCAGAGCTTATGGAAGAAATGATCAAGAAAGAAATGTTTATATGGCCCCACATAATATTGAATTTTACAAGTGCCACAACTATGGACATATTGCTTGTGATTTGAGAAGCATGATGGCTACTTCTATGAAAGATAACATTGATATCATATATAAGAGGGTTTGGAAAAGAAAACAAGAAAGGGTAAAGGAAGAATAGATGAATGAAGAGAACATAGAAGTCATAATCTCATGAGTTGTAGTAGTATGAGATCATACAAAATCTACAGGAAGGAAGGAAGATGTCAGATACATGAAGGTTCAAAGAAGAAATGAAAAACAATAATAAAAGGTGAATGAAGACCATTCCCCAAAGATCATACTCATGGGATTCGCAGTAGTTTGAGATCATGATGAATCCACATGAAAAGACGAAAAATGTCATAATTTAGAAAGAAAATGAAATGAACTTCAGAATTCAAAAGGAGGATGAAAAGGAAGATGTCTCCACAGACGAAGAGGAATATTACTCTGCATCAAAGTTGGTATTTTTCTAAGCCATCCGGCTTGGAGACTCACATTAAATATAAATATTGATTAGGGGGAGTCTAAGAAACAACGGTATGGATCAGAGAACTATATTTCGATTAATCTGAAGTGTTTACATATTTTGGAAACGCAGTTTCACAATGGTTTGAGTATAGTAGTGTATAATGTGTTATGATAATTTTATTATTTAAGGATAAGATTTCCATGTAGGTATCAACCAAAAGTTATGAAGTATATCATTAGCACAATTTTTCAGGAAGAATTTCATATAGAGGATTCCAGGCGTGTACTTGCACATAAATATATTTGGTACTTATTGTTCCATACATGTAGAGTTTGAGTTGCATATTGAGAAGACATATTGAAGATAAGTAATATGAAGTGATCAGTTGCAGCAGATTTGGAGGAGTCATACAAATGGTATAGTGACAGACCGGTCAGTAGTCTATGTAGTTAGGTAGAAGAGTCATGGACAATTTTATGACATATGAACATAGATGGATTAATGAGAGCTATGCTATGTCTAAAAATATATATGACAACGGATGAAATCATATTAACAATTGGAATAAGTGGAATCAGTTGACAAGTTGAATCAATTAGTCACAAGAAGGAAAGCAGTGAAAGGCACAATGGAGCAGGGAAGAGAAATCGTGAGAAGAAGATATATCATCAAAGGAATGTATGGTAATTGATGTGAAATTGATGAGCCATGGAGAATTGAAGTCAAGTAACTTTGAATGCTTTTTATATATGTCATTGAATCACAAGAGGAAGCACCAATCGATAAGAAAACCGAAGGAGAGGAAAGGAAGTATCTACAAAAATCCTACATTGATCTACATGACATCTTGCAGAGAAGTCAAGGGAGAGAAGTTGTGAGAGAAAGAGTTTAGAAGATAAATATTAGAATCATGAAGACAGGGGGAGAATCCCCAATGGAAGAAACCCTTTTCCGTTGATGTCAAATGGGGAAATAAACATTAGAGGTGAATTGGCCACAGGTGGAGTATGCGTACAGGTGGAGTATGCGTGTTAGAGTATGAGTGTTTCCATCAATGTCAAATGGGGAGATTGTTGGAAAGATGGTTATCCTTGATGTTTTTGGAAAGTTGGATTTTATTGATGTCAACAAACATAAGTAGTTGTCATTGTTGTAAATAGATGTAGTGGGTGCATTTGAAGAAGTCTACAAGAATCCCCAAAGGTATGGTCAAGAAGCCTGAAGAGAGGAAGATCATTCTATTTCTCTCCTTCCATAACTGACACAAGATGAATCCCAACAACATTTTCCATATTTTGTTTAACATGGTACTTTTAAAACCGGAGGAATGACATCAATCAATAGTGGTTGTGAAGATTTCTCTGTGGTAGTCGGTAGTTCTCATTGTTTGAGCTACTTGGTCCCAGATATTTAATTTGTAATCGCACTGGTTGAGCAGGTACTCCATGGTTTCCTCTTTATGAAGACAGAGGGGACACACATATGGACCAATGAATCTCCTCTTCTGAATATTATCCCAAATTAGGATCTTCCTATGGGCTACCAACTATATGAAAGTATTGATTTTGGGCCATAAGTTCTTTTTCCAAATGTTGTGCTAGATATTCTCCTTGGGAATTTTTTGAAATTGGGACTTCAATCCATAGTTTTACTTGATTATGAAGATCCCTTTGGTTGAATTCCCCCATTGAAGGATGTATGGACCAGGATTAACTAAGATTCTACAAATCACCACTTCATATTTCCAAGGCCCAAAATCAATTTATTCATGAATACCCAGCTCTTTGTCGGGATTTTTTCATCCTTGCCACATGGAATAATAGAGAGAGTGTTTCCAATAGTCCATGGCACAAGAATGTTTGTCTTGACATAGGATTTCCAAAATATTTGAGAGTTCGTACAACTAACATAGTGTAGGAATTTGTTGCTAGGAATTTGACTAGAATAAAGTGTCTCTACCTACCTTTTATCCCACAAGGAATGCTCTTGAACAATGGAGTGATTTTTCCAAGAAACGTTCTAGATGAGTGACCCATTTGTATGATCATTCCAATGAATCCATTGCACCTCCTCCACCCGAGGCATGTATATATTATTCTATAGTTATTTCCAAATATACCTATGAGTTTCTATCCATCTGACAAGATTGTTTCTCCCTGGACTTGATTGAGCAGACTGGGGTCTCTCAAGCCCAAACCACCAGCTAGTTTCAGATTGAAAATATTTTCCAAATTAACTAAAGCCTATTTTTTACCATCTTTACTGCCTTTGAACAAACAATTCTCTATATATTTCCAACTATATTAAAAATAGATTTGGGGGAATAAAAGGACGAGAAGATGTATACTAAGACAACCTACAAAATATATTTCAGAAGCACCAAACAACCTACCAGATCTAGGGAGCGGAAGGTCCAAGAGGAGAAGTGATTTTTTAGGGAAGATATTAGTCTCTTCAAAGAACCACTCCAGAGGGAATTATCAATGAGGGGGGATGTCAAGGTATTTAAATGTAAGGGATCTCCCAATAAACCTTGGGATACGAGTAATGATGGGTTGAACAGCTCGAGGGGTATTGAAGAAGAAAATATGGGATTTATCCATATTGATGGAAGTTCCAGAGGCTTCATTGAAGTCATCAAGGATAATGAGAATTAAATAATGGTATTCTATAGTTGTATGGGTTCCCATAAACATGGTATCATCAAAAAATTGGTTTAGTGAGATGGGGGTTGGCATGCCATTGAAGGGAAGGAAATTAAGATATTCATCAACTATGGTTTCCTTGATGGAGCGACTAAGGCCCTCCAAGATAATGAAAAAAAGGAAGGGCGAGAGAGGGTCCCCTTGATGAATTCCAAAAGAGCGAGTGAACGGGATGGAAGGCACTCCATTTACCAATATAGAAAATAAAGTAGAAAATGTGTGGGTCATGATCCAGTTCACCCAAGCTTCACATAAGCCAAAGGAAAGGAAGAGCGAGCGCATGTATTTCCATATTATTTTATCAAAGTATTTTAATAGATCTAGTTTGATAAGCATGCGAGGAGTGTCAGACAAGTTCAAAGGGTCAATGATCTCATGGGAAAGGATAAAAATGTCCATTATATGGTGTCCTTCTACATAACCTAATTGCGTATTAGAAATGATAAAAGAAAGGAGGGGTTTAAGGAAAAGAGCTATTACCTTCATAATAATATTCTAGATGACTTTACATAGTGAGACCAGGAAGAATCTATTTGGATGAGAGACTCTATCCTCCTTGGGAATAAGAGAAATAAAGGTAACATTGAAAATGGGAAGCATTTTCAAGTGTTGTGAGAATCCTCTCCTAACTTCCATACATCGTCTTGAACCAGACTCCAACAATGATGAAACAAATATGTGGTGAACCCACACAAACCTCAAAATTTTCTTGGGGAAACATCCTTTCTTACCTGATCCACATCTTCCTAAGTAATTGGTCAAACAAGTGAAATTATCTATTTCTCCATCATCGGGTAGGGAATATGCTGAGTTATTTTTTCAATGGTTGCCGACATATTTGGACATGGTTCGATGAGTAGATCCTGATAGAAGTTAATTGGTTCCCTCTCTATGGTAGGATGGTCCATTATCAGTTGTCCCTAAGTGTCGTCTATATAGACGATCTTATTAAGATGCCTTTGCTGGATCATGGATCTATGAAAGGATTTGGAGTTTTTCTCACCCTCTTTGAGCCACTAGACTCTTGATTTTTGCCTCCAAAGGGTTTCTTCTTAAGCCTATCCTACTTCTAGTTGTTGCTTGACTATAGCCTCTTCCTCTTTTAATTTATCAATGCTATATTGAGTAAGGATATCCTGTTTTATTTATTTTACTCTTTTCTTCAGGTCCTTTATGCTTGGAAAATGTTCCCAAAGACATTTTTATTCCATTCTTTGAGAGACTACTTGAAAATTTTTAGTTTCTACTAAAACTAATACATTAGAGTGCCATATGAAATGGAAGCCTCTTTCAACCATTTTTGTTCCTTATCCTAAAAATAAGGATGGGTTAACTGAAATTTCTCAAATATGAATCGTTTTCTACATGGGGTGTTGGCAATATACAACCATAGTTGAATAAGCCAGTGATCAAAGTTGATTATAGATAAAACACCCGTTTCCATGAGGGGGCCATATACCATCAATGGTTGAAAAATGAGGAAATGGTCCAAGCAAATTGCAATCTGTTGGGTTCCCAATCTATTGTTAGTCCAAGTAAAATCTCCATTGATATTTTCAATGTCTACTAACCTTAGATTGCAAATAAGGTTCTGGAAGCCTTCACTATCTCCTTCCAGCCTTCACAGACCCCCTCACTTTTAGATAAGAAGGAGAATGATATTCAGGTCCTGAATTATAGGACCAAGATTTTGCAAGTTTTCCAAGAAGAGGGTTTTGTTATTAGGGGATTGTGGTCCATAGGAATTTGTGATAAATCACCTTTGGACAGATCCAATGGCCATATAGTTAGTTTATATAGTCCATATGGTTGTGAAGAAGTTGTCAAATATGGTTTCAAAGGAGCCTTTGTTTATTCCTTATGTTCATATCCCATAGGTTGAATGAGATGAGGTTTAAGATGAAGGTTGAGAGGAGATGGGATGAAAAATGTCAATGATCAACTAGATCTGACCTGAGTTGACCATGAAATTTCCTACATCCTGAATCAATTATTGGGTTGATTTTCTAACTCACCTATTTCCTCTCTTAACTAGTTATATTCCTTTAGTGGATCCCTTTGAATACTCATCCCCAGGATAGTTCTAGAGGTTGCTTCAGCTGTAGAATCTAAGTAGACCTTATGGAATTTTTGGATCTAATCATGAGGAAGGGATAACAATTCCTTATTAGTATAAGATTCCTCAAGAGTTACAAGGCCTATTTTGGTTAGTTCTTACTCATTTAGTTCAATCATCATGTCTCCTCCATCTTCTGCAAATTTCTCTCCTACCACCAAGATTGGGTAAGATGATGGTGCAATTTTCTCAATAATAGGCTCCTGAATGAGTTACATATCTTTTTTCTCCTACACACTAGGGGGATTGGGGCACATGCCTTCCATCTCCTCATTTTCCTGAGCTTGATTCAATATTTCAAAATAATTGTTGATGGAAGGTGCTTTAGCTTGAATGTTGACTGGTTTTTTAGGGAATTGCATTATTTTCCTGTCACTTGAGTGAAACCATCCTTGTTTTTTCTACTACTGCTGCAATATTCCAGATATAATATAGTATGGAGAACAAAAATATTTAACAAGAAATGACAGAAAAACAATGATAGAACTATATCAATATTAGAATAATACCATAATAACAATAGAAAGAGCACTTTTATTAATGATAGCAATGTTCACTTCCCTGTTTGAGGGGGAAACCTCCAGCACAACAGAGCTCTATTACAATAATCTACAAGACAAAACTTCTCACGCCCTCGACTCCTATTTATAATAAATCTATCTACCAAAAGAACAATCTAGAGGAAGATCTTCTAGAAGAGGAAGCTTCTACTAGGTCTTCTTACATTTGACTTATTCTTCGTTATTACTAGGCCTTATTAATATTGGCCTTTATTACATGAAAAATATATTATTCTACCTACGTGAGGGGTTAGGGAGGCAGTGATAAATTTCAAGGATATAAATTTGTATTAAAATGTAGAAACATAGGATAATAGTACTAGTCATTCATATGTAAAATGTGAAATGTTTGGTGATACTTTTGTAAAAATATTCAAATTTTGAAAGATTTTATATAGTTTCTATAAAATTTTAGAGATTTTTAAGGTGAAATTATTTTATTCCATGAAATATGGGTGACTCATATTTAGAAAAAATGGAAATTGGAGAATATTTTTTGGGGAAAAACCATTGAAAATTATCCCATTTGTGAAGTTTATCCCCTAAAATCATCTATGCAAGGAGGTTAGGTCCCTAACATGCCCTCCCCATTAAAAAAAGTCTGGTCCTTAAGGCTTGAGATGAGGAAATTGTTGCAAAATGGTAACTAGATCCTAGGTAGCATCTGGTGGAGTTGTATCATTGCACTATACTAACACTTCATTGATGGTGCGTTGATGGAGATGACGCTGACGTTTGTCCAAGACTGCTTGTGTCTACATCCAAATGGAGCCTTCTTCATCAAACTCGGGGATGTTGGTTTGATTTTGGAACTTAGTTCAAATCACCTTCTTTAAGTAGGAGACATGAAAAACAAGATGGATCTTAGAATGACTAGGAAAAGCTAACTAATAGGCCACCCGTCCCACGTTCTTAAGAACTGTATAAGGACCATACAATTTGGGTTCCAGTTTCTGACAATGTTCAGCCTTGTGATCCGAATTTAGGAGTGGAACGAACTGATTACAGACTGAATACCATAAACACAGAGATAGGAAGAATAACAAAAATATTCAGTGAAAAATATCTTCTATTAAATAATGAAATAGGTTGAAACTGTAAAAATACATAACTGAAACTTGCTCGAATGGTGGTAGCTATCTCTGAGAAGAGATGTGGATTCTATGCACATCCCTATGAGAAGAATGGATTACAATGAGGCTCCATAGACCCTTTTCATATTAACCATGAATGAAAAAACCCTAGACATAAAAAAACCTAACCCTAGAAGGTGAAACGCCAAAATTCATGTCGGCCCTATGGGTAAGTTGGTGTAATTTGGTACCTCAACTTCCTAGGGTCATAACTTTTGCATATGACCTTCATTTTAGGCACATGATAGCCTGTTGGAAAGGTATTTCAGAGAACTACACATTTTGTTGTCAGAATCTGACTCTGTCTAGAGTCTAACTATGGGGAGCCAAAACAACAATGGTTAGGGCCTCAAAACAACTCTGAAAGTACAACAAGATGTGATGACATGAAAACATACAAAATAGGCCAGTTGGATTAGACAACAGGCCACTTGTATCTGCCTGGAGAATGTTTGAGGCTTCAAACAACCCCAGAAGTGTAGAACTCACAATTATAAAGCAGTACAAAAAGACATGATGAAAAAAAATGGACACGAGGAGCCAGTTGGAATAGGTGGGTTTCCACCAATATCCATTTGGATCAATCCTTTCCTGTTATGAAGAAATGGTCTCCATTGCATTGAGTTCCCCCATCAAGTGAGGAAACTTTTGTTGGATTTTACCCCAGTTGAGCCACTTGCCTTGGTGTAGGAGTTGCACTACCTTGACAACTCGATACAACTAGATCTGTTGCTGGCGAGTGCCCTTGACCTATGTGTCCACTATCTGATCGATGGATGCTTGTTCCATGAAGTCAGGGTTGAACTCTGTTGGTCTCAGTTGTTTGAAAATATCATAAGTGTCCAATAATGGTGGAAAATATGGTTGAAGGAGGTCCACATTGAATACTGGATGCAAACCAAGGGTGGAGTGTTGAGCTCAAAAGAATTTCTACCCAGATCCTTCGTGATAGTGTAAGTCCCATAAAAAAGTGGTTGAAGCTTCTAATGGGGTCCGGTGAGATTCTCCTTCTGCAAATGTAACCAGACTTTGTTTCCAACTTGAAACTGGTGTGGGACCTTATGTTTATCATGGCATTGTTTGTACTTAGAATTGGATTTCTACAAAATCTCCTCGACCTATTGGTATATGTGTTGAATCCTCTCAATGAATCTGATGGCTTTGCCGGCCGCAGACTAATCAGGGGAAGAGTTTTTCTGTGCGGTGGAAAGTGGAAGTGCAAAATCAATGGGTCCCAAGGGTTGGAATCCTAGACCCACCTGAAATGGACTATGGCCACTGGAACTATGGAGAGCCCTGTTGTAACTATGTTGGACATATGGGAGACTCTCGTCCCATGTACAGGGATGCTTAAAATTGTACATGCATAGGATGTGCACAATCATTCGATTGATGACCTCATTTTGGCCATCGGTTTGGGGGTGGAAAGAAGTGGATTTTGTGAGCTTGGTCTCCAACAGAGACCAGAGACTCGACCAAAAGGTGCTGAGGAACATGTTGTCTGGGTTGGAGATGATGGTATGTGGTATCCAAAAGTGAACCCAAAATCATTCAAAGAAGATCTTGGCAGTCTCGGCCAATGTGACAATATTTTTACACACTGTGAGGATGGCCATCTTCGAAAACCGATCAAGAACCACAAACACACAGTCTTCTATGTTCTTGGTGGGCGACAAACTAGACATGTCATCAATGGAGATGGACTCCCACGACTTCTCAGGAATAGGAAGAGTGGTGTATAAGCCTTGATTCTTGATGGTCGGCTTGACAATGGTGCAGGTAGTGCAATATATGATATAATTGTTGACGTCTAGTCGAAGTTTTGGCTAATAAAATTTTTTCTGAAGGATGACCACAATTTTCTCTATGCCAAAATGTCCTGCCACCTGATTATAGTGGGCTTAACAAATTAGATTTGCACACTCACTTGTAGGAACACAGAGATGGCCCAGGTGGCATAAGACTCTGTCCCGAATGTGAAAATCAGTGACAGTGGTGCCTATACCCAAGAGATGATATGTGGTGGCGAAGTTTGAATCTTGCTGGTAAAGTTGGGGCCACTCTGATGTCTTATGTCCATAGGAATGGAGCACAGTGGTAAGTGCAGCCACAGGAGTCCAACTGAGGTAGTCACTGACACGATTGGAGATACCTGTCTTATACTTGATGTTGATATGGAACTGTTGCAGGTAGGTGGACCACTTCTGATGGAGATCACTCTGCAATTTCCCCTATGTCTGTATGAACTGCAAAGGTTTATGATCAGTGCATATGATTGTCTTTGTCCCTAGAATGTAATGTTTCCATTAATGATAGGCTTGTACAATGGAATACATTTCCTTGTCATAGGTGGGGTATTTACATACAGTATCAGAGAGTGTCTCACTATGGTATGCCATAGGATGCCCATGCTGAGTGAGAACTGCGTCGACAACGTAGTCAGATGCATCAGTCTCAAGCTCGAATGGTTGTTGCAGATCAATCAAGGAAAGTACCTTATATGAGCACAAACGATGTTTCATATCTTTGAATTCTCGTTGTTTCTCCTTCCCCCACACAAACTTGGCCCTACCATCATCCTTGGTCACCTAGATGATAACCCAGAAAATATGGGAGAATCCCAGCATGAACCGTCGGTAAAAATTTGTGAGCCCTAAGAAGCTTCGAAGCTCGGTCAGTGTGGTTGGGGCTAGCCAATCATGGATGACTTGGATCTTAGCTAGATCAACATGTACCCCATTCTCCTCAACAATTTAGCCCAGTTATTAGACCCTGTTCATGCCAAAAGAGCATTTTTCCAAGCTGGCATAAAGCTTGTGTTGTCGTAGAGTTCTCAAAACTTGTTGAATATGTCGCATGTGCTCCTCATCCAAATATACTACCACAAAGGATTTTGTGAAGCATCTCAATACATCATCCATCAACCTCATGAAAGTGGTTGGTGCATTTTCTTAATCAAAGGGCATGACTAGCCATTTGTAGAGACCTTCCTTAGACTTGAAGGTTGTCTTCCAGACATCCATTGGCTCGATGGGAACCTGGTGGTCGCCAGACTTCAAGTCAATCTTGCTAAATAAATTTGCCCCCTTGAGTTGGTCAAGAAGGTCATCAATCCTGGGAATGGGATAGCAGTTCCTGACTGTGATTTTGTTTAAGGCTTTGTAATCAATGCAGAGTCACCAAGTCCCATCCTTCTTTTGCACTAGTAAAATCGGGCTTCCGCAAGGAGAGGAGATGGGTCTGATGTGCCCTTTTTGAAGAAGCTCTTGGATTTGATGCCTGATTTCTTCATTCTCCATTAGTGAGCGTCGATATACTGGTCCATTAGGTAGAGGTGTGTTGGTGTCATATCAATTGAATGCTTGACTTGGTAGTGCGTTGGTACCCCTGTAGGTGAGACAAAGATGTCTCTATATTCTTCCATGATCCCTTCCACTTGCTTTTGCCGCACAAAGAGGTGTTGTGTAGAGGACACATATGTGGCGGTGAACTTATTCTTACTGTGAGAAGGGATCAAAAAGAAGATGAACTTCCCGGTTTGTGAAATGACCTTACTGCATTGCTTAGCAGAGATTAAAGAAATAGAAGTAGGCGGTGCCACCTCCGGGATCCTATAAAATTTTCTATCCAAAGTAATAATAACACTATGGGGTCTAGACTCATACATAGCATGATGCTTCCAAAAATATGGTTTTCCTAAAATAACATCACAAAATTCAAGGGGATAAATATCACATAGTACCTCATCTTCGAAAGGCTTGATGTCGTAGGACATATGAAACTGTTGGTTGACACAAAGATCTCTTCCATGATGAATCCAATCGATGGTGTACAGTTGTGGGTGCAATGTCATTGGAAAGTTCAGCCACTTGATGACCTCTATTGAAATCAGGTTCTTCTGACTATCGCTGTCGACAATGAAGTGAATCAAAGCCTCCGTGACCCACATCTGTGAGTGAAAGAGGAGCTCCCATTCCTCTGGTTCTTTTATTTCTCTTGGATGGATTTGGTGGTAACAACCATGGAACTGGGTTCAACATCGATAATCCACTTCCGTCCTTCAGGATTTGACTCAAAAACAAAATCAACCTCTGACTCAAAATCCTTCAGCTCAACCATGAGGGACTGCTTGGAGAGACATTCGTCAGTGTTGTGCCAAGGACTTTTATGGTATTCACACCATTTTCTCATGTCCTTCTTTGTCTCCTCATTGCCCTTCTTGTCTTGGGGCTTGGAATGATTGTCCTAAGGGCAGCCATCACAACTTGGTCACTTACTGTGTGGGTTGGGGTTTCCTTTGCCCTACTTCGGCTATGAGGGGTTTCCAGATCCAAACTCTCTTCATTTCTACTAAGATTTATGCTCGATATTGATGACATATCTATAAGTTGTGCCAAATGAGATGATGTCCAGGAACTCCATTTATGTTAGAATGTATCTATGTAAACAACTATGGTATTTTAGCACCAGATGATGCTCTGAATATTTGATTCCCAATTTTGTGCAAAGGGTGTGGAAAATATTGGTGAAGTCTAGTACTGTCTGGTCCCTTTCTTGATGTGGGGTGGTCCATCTAGTTTATTGGTCCTTGTATTTTCCAACAGGGTAGTATTGTTATTTAATGGTGTCCCGGAAGGAATCCCATGCAGGGTCCACCACAAAAATTACAAATTCCTCCATGGCCCTTTGCTCAGAGTAAGTATCCCACCAGTCTTTAACATGGGGAATGACCTTAAGGAGTGCAAAAGTGATCTTTTCCCAATCGGAAAATTGTGGACTGAAGAATATCCTTCAAGCAGATTCAACCATTTATCTACAACATCCTCATCTATCAGTCCTTCAAATAATGGAACATCAAAATTTATCTGTACCTTGAAGGGGGTTGCATGGACGCCTCATGAAGATGCTTCTCCCGTGGGCAACCGTCGAAGGATCTATGCGAAGTTGTCCATCATTTCGTTCCTTTGTCATGCGAGGGCTTCCTCAAGAAACATTTTAATAGGATCTCCTGCTCCATCATATTTATTTTCTTCTCCCATGGGTTGTTGTCAGGCTTGGAGTGACTGATTTGGTAATGGATCGATTGGCTCGAGTCCCAACTTCTTATACCCAGACCTTGTCGGGGACATGCATGAATAAAAATAAATGAAGAGCAGACCTCTCTGATACCACTGATTCAGATTTAGGAACGGAATGAACTGATTACAGACTAAATACCATAAACACATATATAGGAAGAATAACACAAATATCCAATGAACAATATCTTCTATTAAATAATGAAATAGGCTAAAACTGTAAAACTGCAGAACTAAAACTTGCTTGAATGGTGGTATCTATCTTTTAGAAGAGATGTGGCTGCTACGTGCATCCGTCTAAGAAGAATGGATTACAATGAGGCTTCATAGGCCCTTTTCATATTACTCATGAATTTAAAAACCCTAGACATCCAAAAACCTAGCCTTAGAAGGTGAAATGCCAAAAGTCATGTGGGCCCTATGGATAAGTTGGTGTAATTTGGTACCTCAACTTCCTAGGGTCATAACTTTTTCATATGACCTCTGTTTTAGGTGCGTGATAGCCCATTGGAAAGGCCTTTCAGAGAGCTATACTTTTCATCATTAGACTCTGACTCCATCTACAATATGAATGTGGCAAGCCAAAATATGATGTTTAGGGCCTCAAAACAACCCTGAAAGTACAACAAGATGTGTTGACATGAAAACATACAAAATAGGCCAGTTTCATTAGGTGTTAGGCCACCCATATCCACCTGGATAATTTTTTGGGTTCAGGAAACCCTAGAAGTATAGAAATCACAATTATAAAGCAGTACAGAAAGACATGTTGAAAAAAAATGAACAAGAGGAGCCGGTTGGAATAGGTGGGTGGCCACCAATATCCATCTGGATCACCTTGAGTGAAGTATTCTTATAAGGTTGTAGTTGAAGAAACACCTGGTCTCCTTCAACAAATTGACATTCGTAGTGACCTTGATTTGCTTGTTGCTTCATGCAATTCTGAGCCATGAACAAATTCTCTTTTAGGGTACAAATAATAGCCTCATGAACTGTAATATTTTGGTTGACCGCCTGGACCTTCGAGACACCAGGCATGTATGAGAGAAATGAAGGTGGATTTTGTCCATATACTGCTTCAAAATGAGTCACGTGAGTAGTTGTATGGTAAGAAGTGTTGTACCACCATTCAACTAGTGGTAACCATTGATCCCACTGATTTTTTGTATTTCAAATACAAAACACCTCAAATATCTTCCCAAATACTTGTTGACAACTTTAGTTTGACCATTAGTATGGGGATGATAGGTGGTGTTGATATGCAATTGGGTTCTCTGTAGCATGAATAGTCTTACAAAAAATTACGAGTGAAAGTGGGATCTTGATCAGAAAAAATAGAATGAGGAATGCCATGAAGCTTGAAGACATGATCCATGAAAAGTTGAGCCCAAGTGGAGGTGGTAAATGGGTGTTGAAGAGAACATAAATGAGCATACATGGAAAAATGATCAACTACCACCATGATTATTTACTTATTGTATGATTTAGGTAATCCAACAATGAAATCCATAGAGATATCCCTCCAAATAGCAGGTGGAATCGAAAGAAGTTGTAGTGTTCCAAGAGATTTGACTATTTCTCCCTTTTTGTATTGACAAACATCACATTCCTCCACAAAAGTGTGAACATCCTGTTTCATACAATCCCAAAAAAAAGAATGTTTGACTCGATCATAGGTTTTGGTAAACCCTAATTTCCCCCATGTGGGTGCAACATGAAGCTCAAAAAGCACCATGTATTTAAGTTTTGAATATTTACTTAAATAGATAAATACTTTGTTGCAAAGCTCATCATTGTCCCAAGAGTATCTTGGGGAAACTGGAGAATTGGCTGGCAATTTTTAGATCAGATGCGAAATTTTGGGATCTTGTAGCCATTCCTGGAGAACAACTTGGAGCCAATCTTGTACAATGAAGGGGATGGAAAAATGGGACCCTTCATCTTCATATTTTCTTGGAAGAGTGTCAACAACCACATTGTATTTTCATTTCTTGTAAATGATCTAATAATCATATCCAAATAGCTTAGTCACCCATTTTTGTTTCTCCGAGGAAGAAGGATGTTGCTCCAAAAAATACTTGAGGCTCTAATGATTTGTATTAATTTGGAAATTTTTCTCTAATAGATAAGGGCACCAAAGGTCCACTGCATTCAAAATAGCCAACATTTCCTTTTCATAGTTCGATTGACCCAAATGTCACTTGGACAATTGTTTGTTGTTAAAGGTCAAAGGTTGACCATCTTGCATAAGGACTGCTCCAATTCCTCTCCTATAAGCATCACATTCTAGGACAAAGATCTTTCTGAAGTTAGGAAGGATCAGGACTAGACTAGTGTAGATATACTCTTTCAAGTCTTGAAAGGCATGATAAACTACAAGAGTCTAAGTGAAATAATTCTTTTTAAGGAGAGTAGTGAGAGGTGCCACAATATTTCCATAAGTCTTAACAAACTTGTGATAATATCCTGTTAAGCCTAGAAAACCACAAAATCCAAAGGGAATGACCAAGAACTCATAGTGGCCCTCACAAGTTCGAAATGAAGTCTTAGGTATGTTGGCTTATTTCATATGTATCTGGTGGTATCCAAAACAAAGATCAAGTTTACTAAAGAATTGAGAACCACTTAATTCATCCAAGAGATCATCAATGATAGGAATGAGAAATTTTTATTTGATGGTGAGTTTGTTGAGGACGTGAAAGTTAGGACGCATGCGCCAAGATCCTTATTTCTTAAGTACCATGACCACAGGAGAAGAATAGGGGCTAGTAATAAGACGGATAACACCTGGGGCAAGCAATTCTTGAAATGTTTTCTCAATTTCATTTTTTTGAGAAAAGGGATGACAATAGGGATGGACAATGGGAGGAAGGATTCCCGGGAAAAGGGGAATGTAATGATCATGAAAACCACAGGAAGGAGGAAGGCCCTGTGGAGTGGAAAAAACAACTTGATGTTTGGAGAGGATGGATTGGAGGTCAGGAAAAATAGAGCATGTCTCAATGGAGTGAATGGAATGGAGTTGTGCAATAATGTAGGAAAGACCTTTTTTTAGGAGATTTTCCATGCGATGGGAACTGATGATCTCAGGGGAACCTGCTATAATTCCTTGGAACTTATACTATTGGCCCTCTTAGTTGAATTGCATGGTTAATTCCTTAAAATCCATGAAAACAGGGCCCACAGTCCTTATCCATTTGACATCTAATACAATATCATGACCACCTATGTTGATAACAAACATATGCAATTTCATGTGGTACTTAACAATTTGGAGATGGACATTTTCACAAACCCCCCCAGATTTAATGTACCTACCATTAGAAATCATGATTTGAAAGTTTTTGATTGATCGTATATAACAATTAGTTTCTTGGGAAATGCAGTGATGAATAAAATTATGGGTGATGCCACTGTCAACTAGGATGATAACCTTTCGATGCTTAATGTAACCAATTAGCTTGAGGGTTTGGGGAGTAGAGAATCTAGTGAGGGCATTTAGGGAAATGACCAGCTCAACTTCTAGAGGGTTGGAAGGTTGAGTCATGTAAATGGGTTTAGGTGAATCGACCATTGGGGGAGCTTCAACATCTTCTTCAGAAACATCCTCATAGATGGCCATAGAAATATTTTGTTCCTTACACTTGTGCCCAAGAAAATATTTTTCATCACAATGATAATAAAGGCCCTTGAGTTGGCCTTCAACCATTTCTTCCCGGGTCAATTTATGGATCTTTAGTGGAGTGGATGGAGAATGGGGAGTGACTAGTTTAAGGAAAGGAATGAATAAGGGTTTTCTGGTTTGAGAAGAGACAACTTGTTGTGATTCCTTAGCTCTTTTAGTATCTTCAACCCAAATTTGAGAGTGATCCATGAGGATGTGGGCACAGATCTTATCCTTTAGGCTACTAATAAATCATATTTGGAAAAAAGCATCAGACATGCCCTCTGTGCGAAAATCCAATCGCTCAAAAGTAGTTATAAAGTATTCCACTATGCCAGTATTGTTTCAAAATTTTCAAATGACCTAAATGGTTGGTGTCAGTGTTAAAGAACTCATAAAGATCTGCAACAAATTGTGTCCAACCCACATATCCTTGGCATGCATTTTTTCTCCATTGCCACCATTGCCAACATTCTTGATCTAGATGGAGAACACCATAACAGAATTTGGCCAACTCATCTGTAATGTTGTACAAAGATAAATAATGTTCCAATTGAGTTACCCATTCAGTTGGATCCAAGCCATCAAATTTGTTCACATCCACATGCGGAAAGTGTAGGTCACATTGAAAGTGATGGGACTGTAAATTCTATGAATTGGAGGAAATTTCTCCTTCAAGGTGCAAAGGTGAATAAGAAGATATAAGTTCTGCATGGATATTCATCTTGTTATGGATCATGCAAGTGAAGGATGCATGCGGGGTAGAGAGGTCCTATTTGATGGTTTCCATTCTTGTGACTATGTAGGAATGCATGTTTTTATTGATGGTGGCAATATTGGCACTAAACTGCCGCAATTCCTATTGGGTCTCTATCAACACAAAGTGAAACGAATTGAAGTGCCAAGTCTGGGCTACAAGTGTGTGCCATGATGAAGGGGGAAAACGAAAAGGGATGGGTGGGAAATCCAATGAGGTAAGGCCCAAATAAGGAGGTCGGAAGGGGTTCATGTCCACGGGAAAAAAAATTTGCTGAAAAATAATAGGTTTGATTGCGATCAGGGTGAAGAGAGGAATCCAATGGGATAGGGCTCAAAGAATGGTGCCAGCAGGATCCATACTTTTTTTTTTACTCATGCGAAGTTATACTCCGATTTGAAGAATATTGCAGTGTTGAAATTCCCAAATTCTTAATAGGAAGAAGTGTGTAGTAATTGCACAACCAGAATGCGACAGGCATAGTTGCACACCAATAGATCTTGTCTTTTTTTCTTTTGTTTTCATCCCAACGATTAGGGTATTCATGGTTTCTATAGACAAGGTTTTTTCTTTTCCTATAAATATCTAATATACGTGCGGGGTCCAACATTAGTACTCATCCCAATATTTGAGGGAACCAACTAAGGAGGCTATATTGTGCCCTTAGTGATACTAATCGACTACCTAGGTACTAGAGAGTATCTTCCTGAGTGTTGTTCTCGGTGGCACTACAGCAGTCAAGTGGTCGATCGATTTATCTATAGAGGGATTTATGATATATAGGTCGATTTGTATACATGTGTTTTCTGATATGTTACCACACAAAGGGGTACCAACATGGGTTACAAGGGTAGCCAACAATGTGCACTTAAGTACCACTTGTAGTTCTTGCGTGTATGCTTTCCCAACCATTGATTTATGCATTGAACGATAGATCTTTGTATCTTTAAGACGTCATAAAACGTCTCTACCTTAAAAAAAAATAACCCACAATTTTATGCTGAGGAAAGTGCTTTGATACCACTTGCAATATTCCAAATATAATAGAGTATGCATAACATAGATATTTAGCAAGAAATGGAAGAACAATAATGATATAACCAGATCAATATCTAAATAATACCAGAATAACACCAGAAAGAACACTTTTATTAGTGATAGAAATGTTCACTTTCCTCTTCGAGGGAGAAACATCTAGCAGAGTATAACTCTATTACAATAATATCCAAGACAAAACTTCTCATGCCCTTGAATCCTATTTATACAAAATCTATCTACCAAAAGAACAATCTAGAGGAAGATCTAGAAGTGGAAGCTTCTATTGGGTCTTCTTACATTTGACTTATACTTCCTTATTACTAGGCCTTATTAATATTGGCCTTTATTACATGGAAGATATATTATTCTACCTACATGACGAATTAGGGAGGTTAGGTCCCTAACAAATTTGGTCTCCATTTTGGGTGGGGAATTCAACAGGAAATCCTTGAACATATGTCTATGTTCATGGATTTTTTTGTAGTAGAATGGGATGCACTCATAGAATATTTTTTTTATCAAGTCATTATCTTGATGTTCTAGACATATGGAACCTAGAAGAGGCTTGGAATTTTCCATGTAGACACAGATCCACATGTGTGAAATCATCCTTGTCTAGAATAAAGTGTTAAGTCCAGAATCTAAGGAATAACCCAACCAAATTGAAAAAATAGGGCCCAATTTCAAAGACCCAGTACTGATCTTCCAATTTATGGAATATCATTGCGAAAAAAAACTTACAGCCCACTTCAAGATCAATATCACCTTTGGACTTCCACCAATCCTTGATCCATCTCACTAGATATCATTTTGACGACCATAAGCTCAAAAATTTACCAATGAGCATGTGATCTTCCATGTATTGTGTATTCTCCCCCATACGTTTTGGTAATATCTCATACTTCGACACTGTTTTGTTTTGTACGAGACATTTCCCTAGTTCCCAAGCATGAGCCACCTTTGGACAGGATGGTTCAGGCTTTGTCTAAATCAATTTCCCCTTGCTTGATTTTTCTTGTGGTTTTTTCCCTTTAAATGGAAGTGATTGTTTAAAGGCGAGGTGTGATCCACCTACTCCCTTTGAAATGAGTCCCATTCCACTAATAACAACATTGCGTGAGGATGGGGTTCGTGCTCCCTTGACGCCAGGCTTCATGGCAATGCCCAATCCAACACGTGCACAATACAGTGGCACCATGGATTCATGGGATTGATGGTATTCATCAAACCCTAAGTCATATTTCTCTTGGCATAAAAACCCTAAGAACTCTAAGATGTAGATCGTCCCCCTAAATTTGATGTAACCCAAGATACAAACATTTAGATCTCATTTTCTTTGAAATTTCACATTAATCTCGTATATAGGATTTTCAAATTAATAAAAAATGATAATGAAATATGAGTAACCAAAGGTTGTGAAAGGGAAGGGACCATGCAATAACACCCTCAACTAGCTTTGATTTTAGTGTACGTTTTCAAAATTTTATTCATTGTCTCAAAACACAAGCGTAGAAGAGAGGGCATAAGACTACGCAGAGATGAACCAAGAGATTATTATATAATTATGTACATAATGATCTTGCACTAATGGGAGAAAATAAGAATAGGACGTGTGTCCTCCATGGAATTCTAGAAGTGAAGTCATAAGAAAACAAAGAGATGAACCAAGATATTATTATATAATTACGTACATATTAGTCCTTCGTGGAATTCTATGATAATGGGGTGCAATGTTTCCTTTCATGAAATTTAAGAGTAACGTGGTAGAGCAAAAATTTACTAAATCCGGGTTTTTTAAATTTATTTTACTCACCAATGCATATGATATAAACTTAATAAAAAATATTTGCAAAAATTTAGTTTTATGTTTTAAGTAAAGAATATTTGTTTTTGTTTGTTAATAATTTATGAATCAATCATTTTAATAGTTTATGAGACATCAAGCATTTGAAGTATTTGAAAAGTATTGAAGCATTTGGTATTTAGTTAATTAATGCCTCATTCTAAAAGAACGTGTGCAAATAGTTGAATTGAAGGCTATGCTAACATTATATATATATTGTTTTCCTACTTAGAGAGGTTTTTGTTTTCCTTTTTACATACGCCCTTTCAATCTGATGTTGGCTTTTCAATATTTTTAAAAAAATCAATATTACGAAATGCATTGGTGCTAAAATTTAGAATCTTGTTGTTACTTGTATTTAAGTAGAATTTTTTTTTTTCATTAAAACTTTTATTCAGACACATACAAACTGTCTCGGGGGGCTTCTAAGGGATGGTTGTTGGAGATGAGTCCTCGTTTAGGGAGCCTGATGTTAGTATTTTGGGAGATAGGCAGACTTGTTTTCCATCCTTTTCTTAGAATCCTGTGGCTAAGACCAGTGAGGTATTGGAGGAGCGAGCTTCCATAAATATTGAAGGACCATTTTTTCGATCGATTGAGCCAACTTTTTCTAATGATTTGGAACCAAAAATATTTGGGGTTGCAGAGGACTCTTTAGAATCCTTGGGAGGATACACTCAGACATACCCATTTGTGCTTAGTGAGATTGATGATTTCTTAGTTAACATTATACCCTCTTATAAAGAAGTACTCAAATGATATCCTCTTTCAAACTACTTGGGAGGAGAACCTCTGTCTTCGTCTTCAGTAAAGGTCCCTTTGGACGAGAAATTGAAAATGGCCTCAGTGTGTAGTTCAGTGGGAGACTCAACTAACTTTGAAGGGGTTGTGTTTGGAGCCCTGGAAAAAGATTTTTCTGCGCTCAAAATGAGAAGTGCTAGGAAGCTAGGAAGAAAGAAGGAGACTAATGCTATTTCAAGTTTTCTGGTTATAGATGGTCCAAGGGCGCTTAGAGCTCAGAAAGCCCTTGTAAGGGTTAAAAACTGATTTTAGTAAACCTTAAATGTTAGAGGAGTCAGGGGTGATCCAAATTTTTTAGCCCTCAAAAGGTTTTTATCTCTTGTAAAACATTCTTCTTATCAAGGACACTATGGTCAGTGAACTCAAAGTGAGGGATATGTTTACTAAACTCCTCCCTACATGGAATTTATGTTGGGTGGATTCCTTAGGTTTATCGGGCGGGTTGTTATCTGCATGGAATCTGAGAAGAGCCGACTTATCTTCTTTTTTGACTCATGCATGGATACTTTTGGATGGTTTGGTAAAGGTTATAAACAAAAGGTTGAAGATGGTTAATTGTTATGGCCCATATGGAGACAGACAGGTTTTTTGGGATAAGATTAAGAGGGTTGGGTTTCTCAAAGATCACAACCTAATTTTGGGAGGCAATTTAAATTTTACCATTTCAAATAGAGAAGTGTGGGGTCCCCACTCTAGGTCAGATCCATTTCACTCCTACTTTATCCATTTGATATAAGATGAAGGTCTGGTTGATGTTGAGCCAATAAAAATTCTTCTTACCTGGAGAAATTGAAGAGGGGATCATGATTACATTGCTAAGAGATTGGATCGATTTTTGATAAATGAGAAGTAAACCTTGTCAGGACTCAGATACAGATCTTCGGTGAGTAATTTTAAGATTTTCGATCACATGCCATTGATTCTACATTTAGAACAAGAAAAGAAAAAGCATTGTTATCCTTTTAAATTCAATTATGTATGGCTGGAGGAACCAGAGTTTGTAAACTTAGTGAGATCATCTTGGAACAGACTCTTGGAGACAGAGATTTTAAATCCTATGGACTCACTTGTTCAAAAACTCAAACTTCTTAAGTCATTGGTTATTAAGTGGGAAATAAGCAAAAAACTCTTGGCAAAGGAGGAATTGTTGCAACTAGAATTTTATTTATATAATCTTTATTCTGACTTTTCGGGGGGTTTTTAAAAGGAGGATGACAAAGTATTGGTATTAGAAAAAGAAAAGAGAAAATTGTTCCTCTTAACTCAAGAGGAAACTTGGAGACAAAAGAGTATGATAAATTGGGTTGCATTGGTATACAGGAATACTAAGTTTTTCCATGCATATGCAAACTCTAGAAAAGAAGCCAATGTTATCTGGGATATTAATAAGGAGGATGGATCACTTGTATCAAGTCAACAAGGCCTACAAAATGAATCCATTGGGTATTTTCAGAACATCTTTAAGTCTAAGGAAAACCTCACTATCTCCAATCAACTGCCAGTTATCAATGCTTATCCTAGGATTTTCTCTTAGGAAGAGGGCCTTAGAATTGTTGATCCTATTACTTTACCTAAAATAATTTCAACTCTTAAAGGTTTTGTTGCATCAAAAATTCTTGGGCCGGATGGATGGACTGTTGAATTCTTCCTAGATTTCTCTGATCTCCTGGGCAATGAACTTCTGGAGGCGGTTGAAGAGTCTAGACAAAGAGGTAGGGTTTCAGGAGTTCTGAATGTTATTTTTCTAGCCCTTATTCCTAAAAGGGATAAGCCATAAAATTTTTAGGGGTTTAAACCAATTTGACTCTGTAATTTGGCGTACAATATTATCATGAAAACTATTGCAACCATAATTAAAGCCTCACTTTCAACATGTTTATCAAAGGAACAATTTGGATTTCTAGAGGCTAGACAAATAACAGATGCCATTCGAGTGGCACAGGAAGCCTTACATAGTATAAAGGTAAAAAAAAAAACAAATATTTGGTCCTTAAATTGGATATGTTGAAGGCATATGACAAGGTGGATTGGGGTTTGTTAAGGTTAGTACTACTTCAGGTACTGAGTCTAAAGGCAACATATTGGATTATGGGGTGTGTATCTACTTCAAATTTTGTTGTTTTAATTAATGGTAGCCCTTCTAGGTTTTTCAAAAGTTCAAGAGGATTGAGGCAAGGATGCCCGTTATCCCCATTATTATTCCTAATTGTTGTAGAAGGATTGAGTAGATCCATCCAGAAGCTGATTGTAGAAAGGAAAATTGAAGGTGTTTTAGTGGCAAAAGGTATAAGAATTACAGACTTAATATTTATGGACGATGTTTTATTATTTGGGAACATAATCATCACAAAATGAAAAATATTTAAGGAGGTACTTGATCTATTATGCAAGGCGACGTGGATGTACTTCAACTCACAAAAGTATTTATTTATGGAAGTAGGGTGGATAGAAGAGGAGATCTTTGTTTTGAAAGAGATACTACCTTTTGAAGTTAAACCATTAGAGGTTTGTTTTAAGTACCTGGGTTTATTCATTAAACCAAATTTCTATACAGTGGCAGACTGGAGCTAGCTTGAGAAAAAAGTTGAAAAAATAATCTCGAATTGGAGTCATAGATGGCTTACTTTAGGGGGCAGGGTCACTCTTGTAAAATCTGTACTAGAAAGCATACATGTTTACTGGCTCTCATTGGCTAAGATTCCAAAAATCCTACTAAACAAAATTAGAAGAAGGATTTTTAGTTTCTTATGGATTGGGAAAAAAGTAAAATATTTTTTCTAAACCAAAAAAGAATTGCTAAACCAAAAAAGACAGGAGGGTGGGGTACAAAAAATATTTTTTCTTTGGAAAAGCTTTGGCAACAAAAAACTTGTGGAGGTTCCTAATGGTTCCTGGACTTTGGCATGAAGTGACTCACAAAAATTATTTGGAAAAGAAAATAGTTGTTGATTGGTTTAGGGAAGGAAGGAAAAATTGGGCTGGTATGTCAAATTGTTGGAGAGAATTAACATCCTCATTATCCATCATAATTGATTGGCTTGTTTGGAATACTGGAAATTGGTGGGACATTAGAATTGGAGTAGATCAAATGATTGGGTCACCGTCTTATTATAAAATGTCAAAGAATTTAATTAGTATGTTGCACGCACAAGGGATAAAATTTCTTGCACAAGCATGGACAATTGATATTGAGGATTCAAGTTCATTAAGATGGAAGAAGGTAGAGAGTCTTGGTCTAGAGGGAGGGAAAAAAGAGGAATGGGATAAATATGTTAAAGGTTTAGTTGGGTCGGGTTTTGAATTAAATGCAAAAAAGGGTACTTTAGTGTGGTTGTGGAATACGAAAGGAGGATATGTTAATGCCAAAACAACTTATGAAGTACAAATTTTGGAGGATACATAGGGATGTCAATTGTCTTGGTACATAGAAATTTGCACGTAGAAGGTACCTTTTAAAGTTAAATTATTTTGTTTGTTAATGTTTGAACAAAAAAATTCTCACTTGGGAAAATTTGACAAAAAGAGGGTTGATTGGACCTAGTAGATGTGTCCTCTATGGGGAAAATGAGGAAACTTTGAATCATCTATTTGTTGAGTGCCAATTCACCAAAGATATATGGATCTCAATCTTAAAGGAACTAAAACTAAATAGGTTCTGGGAGGGAGGGAAAAGTAATAAGTGTTTTCAGTTTAGGATAAGAAAGATGGAATACTGGAAATAAATTCCTTGTTATATTTGTTGGGAGATTTGGAAGCACATGAACTTGGTTATTTTTTATGAACATACACCATCTCTATTCATGGTTTGCAATAGAATTATACAGGACTTCGGTGAAAAAAAATACATATTAGTTGTTCAGCATATAAGGATTGCTAGGCCTCCCTTGTTAAACTGGAACTTGGCAGTGAGATTTTTTTATGGAGCCTCACAATGTAAGGGCACAAAATGTGGGGTTGATTCTATTTTAAAATGTCCAATTTTGGGTATTTTTAACCTTAATATGAACTATGGTACTGGAACTAATATCAAGGGTGAATTTTAGCCCTGTGGTGTATTTACAACTAGTAGGAGACTTGAAGATTATTATTGACTGGTTTTCTCATGAAAACAATTTACATGTGGTTTCTCTTCATCCTTGGATGACAAAAATTCGAGTGTTGAGCGGGAAGTTTCAACAACTAAAAGCACAACACATATATAGAGAATACAATAATTAAGCTAATCAACTATCAAAGAAAGAAATGCAGCTGGAAAAAGATGGGATATACGATGCAGTGGGTACAAGAATTCAAACAGAGAGATTTGCAAGAATGCATATCAACTAATATATTTCTACAACAAAGTTGAAGAACTTGATATTTTATTTTTTTGAAACTTTTGTGAATGGATCTTGTTTTGTAGAATGCATTTTATTTATTTAATTCAATGTATATTTTGTTATGTTTAATGTAAAAAACATTTCATAGAGAAAATGTTTAAATAAGTAGATAATAATTATTAAAATATAGAAAATAAATAATAATTATTAAAAAATTAATATTATATATTTTCACAACTTTAGAAATATAATGGCATTTTCAAATCATTTTTGAAAAAAATTATAATATGTGATTATATCTAGGAATCAAATTGAAAAATAAATATTAATTATAAAAGTTATAAAGACATGCGAACCAAAATGATATTTAAATATTAATTATAAAAGTTATAAAAACATGCTAACCAAATTGATATTTAAATATCAATTATAAAAGTTATAAAAATAGTTGGGAATTTTTTAATTCTCTACCAAGTTAAGAAGGATTGCATTGAAGGAGGGAAAAATTGTTAATAATGGTATAATAGGACTCTTATCTTTATATTTGTTTTATTATGTTATAGTTTTTATATTTACATAAATTCAAATAGAAAGAAAAATTAATAACAAGATAAATAGTATATAAATATAAAAAGAATTATGCAACTTTTAGTTTAATTTACACAAATAAAATAAAATTATAAAAATAAAATAAAAAATAGAAAAAAAGTTTAATGAAAATTGTTTATTTTTTTTTATATACATTTTATAATACAAAAAAAAATTTTGATATAATAATTATTTAAAAAAAGAAATTTATTATATTTTTTTTTTTTTAAATAATTATTTAAAAAAGGATATTAATTATATGTTTTTTTTTTTAAATAAAAAAGAGTTTGTATTATTTTAAGATGTCAAAAAAGTAATATATGTCCAAACATACATCAAAACCCGCCAAAAACTGTCACGGAAATTAGAATAGGTAGCTTGCAATGTTCATAGGCAAGCCAATATACCAGAGTTTGTGTAGAACATAATTTGAATGTAAATGCATCGGAACTAAGACTCATAACATAACAATAAAGAAATTGAATTTCATGTGAATCGAGACTTCCATCATGGTGGACGATGAAGGAAAATGACTCGAAGCATGTTGGGAAACAACTCTTCGTAGGCTCGCTTGACAGAGAATCAAATAGCATATCCAGATGTTTGTTGAGGGCATGTTGGTTGTGAGGCTGCTCAGCCATATCTCGTCTCAGCTCAAATATCATATTTAAATGGTCCTCCATAAGTCTACGAGGACTAGGAAAATCGTGGCTTTCCAAGACTGGATGGGTTGGCTCACCCGTATGCTACTTTAGATGGGTCTCCACCTTGGCCCAAAAATCATCCCAATCAATCCCGGTGGTTTCATTGTGCGGTCCACTGATATTGGGGGTTGCACCTTCCATGAAGTTGCCCTACTTTTGTGGATTGATTTCCTCCTCCATCACACAACCTCCCATGGAAATATCATGATAATTCAAAAGGAGGGTAGTGTCGGTTGGTTCTTTCTACTCCGTGATGTCCTCCTCCCAATTAGGAGGAATCTTCTCCTCCACTATACAACCACCATAATTTATCTCTGGGTCGGGCAATTGGGGCGTAGGTTGGGCATCATCGCGCCAGCTTTCGTTAGAATAATGATGGTTGACAAAGCTGCTACCATGATTGAGAGAAAGAGAGGGTGGGCCTATGCACCGATGCTGACCTACTAGAATCTAGTAGACCATCCAGCGTTTGGGCCTACCTCTCTCACGAGGCATGGCTTCGACACCACTAGGGGAGGAATTGAAGAAGAACCTTGATGCGGGGAAAATAAAATTAATAGAGATTTGACTCCCTTGAACGAAGATTGCAGGTGGAAAATGCATAGTCAAGGAAAAACATAGGAGATAAGAACCACACCAAGAGATTACATGTATATTGACAAGAGAAATAACAGTTTGGGGTGCCATGAATGCTGAGGTGATGTTACCTTGCTGCATTGTACCAGCTCCGGAGAACCAAGCCTAGTGCACCATTAAACTTCCATGACTATCCCAGCGCACTAACTCCTTGCAAGAAGAGTGTCAAATGCTTGACAAGTGTCACCCCATCTAGAGGATATTAACTATATGTTGATATTTTCTTTACTATTTTATTTTTTTCTTATCATGTATATGTTAAAAATGTTGGAATTATAATTATTTATGTTTATGATTTGTGTATTAAAAAATAAAATTAAGTTGTCAATTATATATTAATATTTTCTAAATAAAATAATTATAACAAAATATTTTTATCTTTAATAATTTATATTAAAGATTTAAAAAAATGTTTATGTATATATACAAATTGCAAGTAATAAATTTAGAAAGTCTTGCATCTATATTTAATTTAAATAAAACATATAAATTAATTAAAAGAAATATAAATACAATCTTGAGGGGATTGGCGAATTAACTAATTTGTAGCTATTCCCCTTAATATTATCACTATTTTTAAATAAGTAATAAAAACAAAATTTCTTACCTTTCAAAGTTAGAAACCAAATTATTTTTTCATTTCAACTTTAGTAAGAAAGAAAACAATGACTTTAAATAATATTATTTTATATAAATTAATTTTGAACAAATCTAAAGTTTTATGTATTTGAATTTTTGGTGAAATTATAACCACCGCTGAAATCCAGCTATGCAATTGTTTACGCATCTTTTATTTCTTCAATTACAAACTAATTCAATAGCATTAAGAAACTCTAAAACAATAGAATTGTGAAATTTGAACAAAAATGTGAAATTTCAACCTAAATTTACAATTCCTGACCTACTTCTAAATTCCTAACCAAATTTTGTACAGCGGTGTTAATCATAGGTCAACATACAAGATTTTGAACAACGATGTTAATCATAGGTCAACATACAAGGGGGTTGCAGTCTGCGTTTGGAGATCTAGGGATTTGGCGGGCCATCTCCATTTGCCATCCACCCTTTTGGGGTGGTCTTTATTTATTTCTTGCCACCAGTAGGGTGGTATACGAATCCTTTCTATTAATAAATGGCAGCTTTGGTTGACAAGAACCGGATCCAAAGAGCTGGATCTTTCCCTGAAGATTTGAAAGGCTTTTACTCATAAACAAAGCGATCAAGTAAATGTAGATACACCTCTAAACTATGAAAGTCAGAGGGAAACGGGGAGCTTTCGATATCGAGAGAAACCTGGATGCCCACATGCGAGTATGTCCA
>JZKD02S0142096.1:296804-317174 GCA_000966675.3 Picea glauca | reverse complement strand
TAGAGGGTTTCCCAGGATAAATGTTGTGTCTATTGTGGATGTGTATTTCTCAGTGATCTTGTTCTTATTATGCTCTTATGTTATGAAATGCAAAGAACTATAATAATGGCATAAAAATTAACACTAATCATTGGAATGGATTGGTTAGAAGCTCATCGATCTTTGGTAGATTGTTTCGCAAGAAGGGTGCTTTGTGATGATGATGAAGGAAGACTAGTAGAGATACAGGGTGTATGGAGAAATGTGTCATTACGTTTTATCTCAACTATGAAGGTTAAGCGATGCTTGAGGCAAGGGTGTCGACTATATGTAGTGGAAGCAGTGAATGAAAGGAACGGACCCTCCTTGGATCAATACCCAGTATTGTCGGAATTTAAGGATGTTTTTCCGAACGAATTACCAGGGTTACCTCCTAAGAGGGAGCTTTATTTTACTATTGATATGAAACCTGGTGCATAACCAATTTCCAAGACTCTATATCGGATGACAGCGCTGGAACTTTGTGAGTTGCAAATGCAGTTGAAAGAGTTATTGGAATTAGGGATAATAAGGCCCAGTGTCTCACCTTGGGGTGCACCAGTAATTTTTGTAAGGAAGAAAGATGGTTCCTTACGACTGTGTATAGATTACAGGGACTTGAACCGTGCTACAGCGAAAAATAGGTACCCAATGTTGCGAATAGATGACCTCTTCGATCAGATGAAAGGAGCAGCGGTATTCTCAAAAATCGATTTGCGATCAGGGTATCATCAGTTAAGGAAGGCGATATCCCAAAAACTGCCTTTCGAACTTGGTTTGGGCATTACGAGTTTGTCGTAGTACCTTTCAGATTGACTAATGTGCCAGCAGTATTCATGAGCCTCATGAACGACGTATTCTGAAAGTACTTAGACCGTTTTTTACAAGTCTTTCTAGATGACATCCTCATCTATTCCAAGAATGAAAGAGAACATGAGGAACACTTGCGAGTGGTATTGTCCTGCCCTAGAGAGAACAAATTGTATGGGAAGTTGTCGAAGTGTTCCTTCTTCCAGAGAGAAATCCACTATTTAGGTCATATCATTTCCGGTGAAGGAATCTCTGTGGACCCAGAAAAGGTAAAGGCCATTATGGAGTGGCCAGTGCCAAAAAATGCCCATGAGGTGAGAAGCTTCATTGGGTTAGCAAGTTATTATTAGAGATTTGTGGAAGGATTCTCAAAAATAGAGAAACCTATCACTACTTTGCAGTGCAAGGGGGTCAAGTATGAATGGACAGAAGAATGTGATAGTGCATTCATTGATCTTAAGAGGTTACTAACTAGTGCGCCAATTCTATGAGTGTCAGATATGGAAAAGGACTTCACAGTCTGCACGGATGCCTCGAAGCAAGGGTTGGGGGCCATTCTAATGCAGGATGGAGGAGTGATAGCTTATGTGTCAAGAAAGTTGAAGAAACACGAAGAGCTTTACACTAATCATGATTTAGAGTTGGCAGTTGTAATGCTAGCTCTGAAACTTTGGAGGCACTATCTTGTGGGGTGAAACTTTGAGCTCAAAACGGACCATCAAAGTTTAAAACATCTCTTCACTCAAAGGGATCTGAATGCCAGGAAAAGGTGATGGAGTGAGTTTATGAGTGAGTACAATTTTGGTATTTCATACATCAGGGGAAAGGAAAATGTGGTCGCAGATGCCTTGAGTAGGAGACCACGTGTCTTCTCCTTGGTACCTTTAAAGGTCAATCTAAGGGAACATGTGTTGTCTCAACTCCGAGGAGACAGTTGGTACTTAAAGGTTACCTCAAACCTCCAGAGTGGGAGGCAATTAGATCCAAAGTATGATGGATATAGTCTAGAAGCAGACGGACTATTGAGATATCGGGGAAGGATGTACATCCCTGAAGATGGGGATATTTGAAGCATCATACTGAAGGAAGCCCATAGAGCACTTTATTGTGCGCATCCGGGTGTGAAGAAGATGTACATAGAAATGAGGAAGATCTTCTTTTGGGTAGGCATGAAGCATGATGTTATTCATTTCGTCGCCAAGTGCCTGGAGTGTCAACAAGTGAAAGCCGACCACCACCACCTGGCAGGCCTCCTACAACCACATGATGTTCCTATGTCCAAGTGGGAAGTCATCTCTATGGATTTTGTTGTGGATTTGTCGCTCACATCTCATAGACACAATGTCATTCTTGTGATAGTTGATAAGTTAACCAAGAGTGCTCATTTTATTCTGGTTAGAGACACTTATGATGTCACTGAGGTGGAACGTGTGTTTGTAAGTGAGGTTATCCATTTGCACAGGATACCTAAGAAGATCATTTCAGATAGGGACTCTAGATTCACTTCTAGGTTTTGGACAAGTTTGTAGTCAGCGTTGGGGACTCAGTTGAACTTAAGCACAGCTTATCATCCTGAAATAGATGGGAAAACTAAGAGAGTAAATCAAGTCATGGAAGACATGCTTAGGATGTATGTCATGGATAATCAAACCCATTGGGAGAAGTACCTACCTTTGATAGAGTTTGCCTACAATAATAGTTTTCATAGCTCCATCGGAATGCCACCCTACAAAGCTCTGTATGGAAGGCCATGCAGAACGTCTTGAGTTGGGATAGATTAGAAGACCGAGTAACATTTGGGCCATAATTGATTCAAAAGATGGAGGAACAGGTGATTCAGATTAGGCAGAGACTAAAGGAAGCACAGGATAGGAAGAAAAGTTACGCGGATGCACACAGGACTGACCGAAGTTATGAAGTGGGAGACCAGGTTTTCATTCATATCAAGCCTAACAAGAGTACCATATGGTTCGGGAAGGGGAAAAAGTTGTCACCTCAATTTATAGGACCATTCAGAATCTAAGAGAAAATTGGAACCATTGCTTATCGTCTCGTACTACCACCCCACCTGCATAAAACTCATAATGTTTTTCATGTATCTGTTTTACGTCATTATGTTGTTGATGAATCACATAAGCTAAACATGAAGGAATTGCAGGTATCGGACGTGGGAACTCTCATGGTAGAACCTTTATGCATATTGGACCGTAGAGTCCAACAGCTCAGGAACTGTCTTGTAAACCAAGTTAAGGTCCAATGGGACAAGTATAGTCCAGGATCTGCTACTTGGGAAGAAACCGAGACACTATGATGAGACTATCCCTCACTTTTTTGACCACCTAGAGAATATGCTTCTCGAAGGTGGGGTGTATGTAACACCACCTTTTGACTTAGACAACTAGGATTACTTGAGGCCTACACACTTTTATTTTATATTCCCAAGTGAAATTATTAAATGATACACTTGAACTTTTAGATGTATAAATTTTATGAATGTTTAAATATATTTGGATAATGATGGATATGATGCGCTATATTGTGAGAATGAAAATTTTATGAATGTTTAAATATTATTGATGATGATGGATATGACACGATCTACTATGTGAATGTAAATTCTTTGAATGTCTAATTGTTATGGATAATGATGGATATGATACGACATATTGTGTGAATGAGAATCCTATGAAGATTTCAATGCTATTAGAATGATGTTAAATATGATGCAATCTATTTTGTAAATGATAATTTTATGAATGGGTGTCGAAATTGAATTATGGGATATTATGAGATCTATTTCTAACTTGAAAACTTTGATGTTAAGTTGTTGGTATGAGGATACCAAATTGAAATTATGGTTGTATGTAATTACATGATGATAATGTATAGAAATGTATGAGTTTGTGTTACAGACTAATCTGCAGGTTATGGGCTATGAAATAGACAAGGGATACTGATGATGAAAGTGGATTTCATGACCACTAGCCGAGAAACAACATGATATGAATCTTTGTATGTGAAATTGTATTGTTTTGGATGCATTGATATGATATATGGACCAGTGCAGGATTTTAGGTGGTGAGACTGCCCAAAACTGAATAGACGATGACAAAACTCCCAGCAACACAGTGCCACTATATATTCCATTGTAGGGCGTGGAACCTAGTCCTGTTAGGAGGGGTGGAGGAATTTCCCACCGTGTATCCTCTGAAACCTGAAGTCATGGGAGGACGATATTAGCTCACACTCCCCTAGACGTGTGATGATGACTGTCAGTTGCCTGCTGGGGAAGCTTGGTCAAGATAGTGACACTTCCACTTACAAGTTCTATTTGGAGTTAGGTCAATATAGTTGACGCTCCAAGATAGTCCAGCAGAGGAAGGATAGGAATGGAAGATGGAAGTAAGTTAGGGAGGAAGAATGAGTAGAAATAGTTGAGAGTGTATGGAGATTTTCCCTATGTTGGAACTTATTGTTTTCCTTTTGAAAATAAAATGCATATATATATGAATATTCATAATTATGTAATTAAACTACAATTGTCTAAATAACATTGTTCAGCTAGACAATTGAAATTAAAGGATTTCGCAAACATTTGATTGGTTTATTTTCTTTTAAAAAATGAATAGTCTTGTTGAATGGATTGGATGCATATGGAAATTACTATAGAGATGATAGTTATTGATATTAGTACATGAACGATACTTGTATGTACTAGCTACACATGCATTTCTTGTGCATGTACACTAGTATGAATGAGTTTCTTGACTTACTTACTAATATTGATGGTTATTTGTTATGAATGTGTGAACCATGTTTCTTTTCCCTTTTATCATAAAATACCTTAACTTCGGGACGAAGTTTCCTGAAGGGTGGGTGTATGTAACAACCCTAGTTAAATAGTTGCATAGGGTTTATCAGTATAGTTAATTAAATAATTAAATGTCCTAGTGTGTATTAGTTAAATAACGATTATTTATTAATAATAATATTTAATTAATTAATTATTTATTAATTGTTTAATATATGTTGATTAATTAATTAATTGATTAATTAACACATTTAAGGTTTGGGTAAAGAATTAAAGGCTTATTAACTTTAATTTATTTATTATAAATAATTACGTATGACAGGGGATAGGGTATTGAATGGAGGGATAAGGTAGTAAATGGAGGGATAAGATGGGTGACATTAAATGAAGGAGGAGGCAGTGAATGGGGAAGGATACGAGGGGGTAGAGGCCTTCGAGAGATGATTATGAAATTTTGGAGGAGGAAGCATTATTGAGAGGGAAGGACTGCATTTTCTATTAGGTATTTTTTGGTTTGGTCTGGAGAGTTTGGGTGGACTGTTATAGGGGTGCACCAGGTTGCTGGGATTTTTGGGCTCGGGGGCCAGGAATCCTCACGGAATCCTAGAGCTAGGGAGCCAGACAGGCTCTGTTCCTAGCTGGAAGGGAGGAAAGATTCAATTTTGGGCAGAGTTTGGGCAAAGCAGCAGAGAGGACAACCAGAGATTGGGGATTTAGCATCAGACAGAGGTAGGTTTATTTATGTATTTTCATGAATATGTGGTGTTATGTGGTTGTTACACAAGCTTATTTACATGTTAATAAATCTAATTTATGCTGAATAATAAATGATTATAAGTTATGATTAAATTGTACAGGATATACATAATTTGTTTTTATTCATTATTTTAGCTTGTGTTTTATAAGGCTCTGCGGGGACAAAGACCTTACACCACCTCCAACATTTCAATGGGAATATCACTCTAAAGACATTTTTTTTACAATCTTTAATTGTTGTTGCCCTCGTACTATTCCTTACTTTTTTTTTTATTGTAACATCCTGCTCTTGCGCGCACTGGGCGAACTCATTCTTTGAAGACACTTTCTTGCAAGTGATCCATATTATTATACGATTAGCCGTTTGATTATGATTATGAGATATTATGGATTTGATTATATGTTATTTGGTTGTATTACATAGACAAGTGCTATTGACTAGGTTCTCCTGAGTGTGGAGGACTTTGGACCTCGAGGATGCCGAGGCATCGATGAAACCCCTTGGACTCTGGATCGAGTCACAGAGTGGATTGTTGGGTTGAATATTGTTGATGTGACATACGTACATATGATTAGATGTTATGATGACTGATTATTATTTCTCACATGATTTGTCGATGGATGTAGGCTGACGATAGCTTATCAACCAGACTCACATGTGGAGTAGAGGGGTCACACAGGACAACCAGAGACTTTGAGGGAGAGGTGTGGCAGAAACCCTGCCATAGCCTACTAGCACTCCCATCATGCCTCGAATTGTAGGTTAATGATTACCTAGTTTGAGAAGACCCACAATGTAGTGAGGGAAGACTGTGACAGTTGCTCATGATGATTCTAAGGGGTGCATAATAAGGTAGGGGCCTTGTTCCTTAGAGGCTCTTAGTCTCCCACAAGATCACCTGGTGGAGTATTGACTCTAGGGGTTTGATGTCTACCAAGTCAGTCAAGAGGCGAGTGGCACCCTTGGTTCACATGGTGCATCGTGAAGGACTCGTCGCGCAAGGAAAACAAAAAGAGGTGAGTGGCACCCTTGGAGCACCTAGTGCATCCTCAAGGGCACGCCACGATTTTAACTGGTAAGTGAATAAACCTAGAATGCCATAAAATGAATGATGTGATATGTAATATTTAAAAACAATTTTCCCTAATAAAAATGTCGCCCAGCCTAGTGAAATTAAAATCTAGGTCTAAGTAGAACACGTGGTAAAAAAAACTAATAATAATAAATAAACATGTAACAAGAAGGGGGGTAAGAAATTCAAATTTATTTATTAAAGACAAAATTATAATGGAGGATTAAAATTTAAAAAAGGGAAATGGTTGTTTTTATCTATTTTTTCTAATTTAAGTTTAGTTAAGAAGAAAATAGGGTAAATGGTTGTTTCACCTACTAATTTATTTTTTAATTAAAGAAGAAAAAGGGTAAATGGTTGTTTTATCTACACTTGCTAAACTGGTTTTAGTTAAAAAGGAAAAAAAGGGAAACTTAAAAGAAATAGGAAACTTAAAGAAAAAGGGGAAACATAAAGAAAAGGGGAAACATAAAGAAAAAGATGAATGCCTAAGTTAGTAAGAAATCTTTCCCTGGCAAAATTGCTACTTATGAACTCAACTAGGAATTAAGTAAGATGTAAGTCATTTAATATTTGTAAGGGAATATTGGGACACCAAGGAGCGTTTTTAGGAATGCTTTTAGGTGGGTGAGAAAAATAGGAATAATTAATTATTTAATAAAATTAAATTTCTAGTGCAACTAGGGGATCAAGCGACATGTGTATGAGGGAGGTTTTTCCTAATTAATTAAATGAAAAAGGATTTTAATGAGAATTTGGGAAACCAATTACCTGAAAACTCTATAAAAAGGATGGAGGAGGATGAGTATGGATGCCATCTTTTTGCGTAACTTTACGCTGCTGAATTTTTGTCTTGACTAAACTTCTTTTGTGGGAGTTGGGATAACTAGCTCGGGTAAAGAGTGGTAGCTTGACCTTGCGAGGAATGTTGGGTGCTAGCAGTTCTCGGGTATTGTGTACATGGCCCCTTTGCGGCTCGGGGGGGCTCAGAAGGAAGAAGAGTACCCCTAGCGTTGGCTGGGAGGTACCAATGAGGTCACATTGGTTGGCAAGCAGGAGTTCGATGGAGCACACGGGGGACAACAACTTCGGAGCATTCACATTTGGATAAGGTACACCTGTTAAAGTTGTTACTTGCAATGAAATTTGAAATTACACGTGATTTTTTTGTGCTCGGTCGAATATTTCATTGCCATGAGCTTTCTTGCACCTACTTTCCTATGGTATTTGTAATTCCTTATGCTCGTTGTATTTTGATTTGATTTTCTATGGAGAACCCAAACCCTGATTGAAATTACTTCTCTGTGTTTGTTTTTATTGATAATTATCTTTTATCCCTTATCCATTTAGTTATTAGTCTGTGCCTAAGAATTCGGCCAAGAGCCCAATCGATGATCGCCACTTTAGTGTTTAAAGACTTATAGATTCTAATGCCCTGCTTTCCTATGCACAGATAATAAGTGAAGGATAAATTTTTTCACCCAGTTATCTATCCCTTACTTACCTTTGCGTTTTTCTTTTCTAATTGATCTCTAATACTTGCGCCCTCCTTGTGAATGAGTATCTTTGTGCTTTCTTGATTGATTATCCCTACATTTCTTTTGAATAATTACCTTTTCTTTGCTTTGAATGCTCAACTCTGCGTTTCTTGGAATGTTTAAGCTATGCGTTGGAATGATTAATCCCTAAATGTTTAAACTCGGTGTTGAATGTTTAACCTTTGAATGATAAATCTTTGAAGGATTAATCTATGATGAAATCGTTTTTCCCAAATTGTATTTCCCAAATCATTTTTACCAAATCATTTTTTCCAGAACATCATTGCGTTTTATGACTTGTGTGGTTGCATTTTGATAAGTCTATGATTTTTTTTATGTATTAATGGATAATGTTGTTGATATGTCTTCGTTTTGAGATGCATTAATGGACAACGATACACACAGCTAACCAATTACATTGCAGAGATATATCATTCATTTCAATTGGTTAAAAGCATTTTTAATCAATGTGAAAATTTTCATCTCGTTCGATTTCATTAAATTCAAATCCAACCCGAGGTTATATTTGAGTTCAACCTTTTCAAAGTAATAATTTGCAGTGTTATAAATGGGGTTCTAATCTAAATAACAATATTTGGTCGAAATCTATAGATATCGCAGATTTTAATTTACTAAACTTTCAAGGAATTCAATGGCTAGAATCTTGGTCTGAATGTTGTTTTCCTAGATGTGTCCACATTCATTCCTATAGCTAGTTCCTCTTACAACAATTATGGCATCAACGATTTTATAGATATTGTATAATAGCAATTTTATATTTATGGTACGGAAACGATTTTATATTCATTATATGACAGGGATTTTATATTTATCTATGGTTGTGATTAACAATAAGATTTTGACAATGACTTTATAGGTATTGTATAATAACAATTTTCTATTTATGGTATAACAATGGTTTTATATTCATTATATGAGTGATTTAATATTTATCTATGGTTGTTATTTAACAGTAATATTTTGACAGTGATTCTATAGATGTTGTATAATAGTGATTTCTACTTATTGTATAACAACGATTTTAGATTTATGGTATGACAACAATTTTACATGATAAATCAATACTGTTCAATAGACAACGAATTACATGTGAATGGCAGCAAGTTTATACCTTGATTGACAATGGATTTGTACAATGTATGATAGTTATGGATCTTTATGGATCATGACTGCTTTTTTAGCAAGATCATGACTGCACTTTTAGCAATATCATGGCTGTGTTTTTATGACAATGAATTTAGATATCAATTGTGGTTGCATTGTGACAATGTGGTAGTTGTGTTTTATGGATGTGTAATAGTGTGTTTGTGACTATGTAATTGTGTTGTTGGTAATGGTTGTGTGGTATGCGGTGTATGACAATGATATTATATATCATTATTATTGTTGTATTATTACTGTTGTATATATCATTACAACGATATGAATGTATTATTATTGTTGTGTGGTAACTGTTGTGTGATATGCGATGTATGAAAACGATGGTATAATATATATCATTATTATATATATTTATTATATATCATTATTATATATCATTAAGGAATAACACTATATTTAGACGGCAATATCATTATTATATATCATTAGTGTTAATATCATTATTAGCTCTTATTTTTCATAGACAACAAATATATAGAGAATTAAATTAGATAGAAATTATATTTTGTATATGACAGGGAATATTAATGGACCAAATATTATTTTGGGACATCGATATCATTATTAGATAATAATTCACATTTACAGTCACATTTATGATAACATTTATGGTAACATTTATGCTATCATTTATGGTCACATTTATGATAATAGTAACATTATAATAGTTCACTCCTTCGCTCTTAGACATCATTCTTAACAGATAAGGGTTTATGGTTTGTTGGCAAACTCGTTTAATAGCTTGCGTAAGATTAATGGTTGGGGGATTAATAGTTTTTAGCTAAAACAATTAATATTTTAACAATTGATTGGTTATTATGCACCTTGTGCCTTAATTCAAATTGTAAATGGTGGTTGGTCATAGTTGTTCACCACCCATGTTTCCTTGTAGGAACAAGAAATCCTGCAGTTAATTGTGCAATTTAATTTGAGTGATGTCACCTTGCATCTTGTCGACTTGTTGCTTGGGTGCATGGGTATAATCTTCATGTATTTTTGTTAGTTAATTCAGTCTCCTAGCATATTGGATATTTCTTAGGTTATTGGTCTAGATATGTTATGTTGCACCAAGGTTACTGTCACGCCTATCACCTTGTGACGACATGGTTCCTGATGAGTAGATCATTGCATCCCTGATGGATAGAGGCGAATGATAAGCTGGTCGGAGTATATGCTTCCCAATGTGGACATTTGTTCGTTGTAATTGATTGTTGGTACTTGGTTTTATAATTCCTTAAGGAATTGGGTTTGCGCAACGTAGAGGTTTCTAGTTCATGGTCATCGAAGCCACTGTGTCGGGTTGTTGATGTTGTCCTTTAGCTTGTAGGCGTTGTCTTTCTTGTGTTAGACGAGTAGTCATTTTTATCTATCTTTTGATTATCGCATGTTCATCCAGTTGCATGATGTGCTAGTGTATTGAGTCGTTGTTTTCTGTTGCCTAATCTTCGTGCGTTGTGTTCATCGTCAAATTGTGTTTTTTAACTGTCGTCATTGTTTCCTTCCTGCTTCAAATAAAAAAAAAACATGCACTTGCTTGCGTCGCTTGTAGTCGTAACGATGAGGTCGTTACATTTATGGAATTATTGCAATCTATAAAATCTTATTTCAATGCTATTTTTTATATGATTTTTCATTTTAAAATCATATCATTTCAATACTAATTTCTATACAATTTTTCATTACAATCTATAAAATCTTAGTTCAATACTAATTTCTATATGATGTTTCATTTTAGAATCATCTTAATTCAATACTAATTTCTATATGACTTTTTATTACAATCTATAAAATCTTAGTTAAATGCTAATTTCTATATGATTTTTCATTTTATAGATTCTAAGTTCCAAGACTATGGTGGAATTATCATGATAAAATTCAAAGTTTAAAATAAAGCCATGGTCTTAGTTGATGTAAATATTAACTAATCTAAATATTTAAAAAATGGTAAGTTCATTATTCTTATTTAATGCATACACTTTTCTTTTCTTTTTTCATTTATTGCAATCTATACAATCTTAGTTAAATGCGCATTTGTATATGATTTTCCATTTTATGGATCTAAGTTACGATAGGGTCGTTACATTTATGCAATTATTACAATCTATAAAATCTTAATTCAATGCTAATTTATGTATGATTTTTAATTGCAATCTATAAAATCTTAGTTCAATCCCAATTTTTATATGATTTTTCATTTTAGAATCATCTTAGTTCAATGCTAATTTATATACGATTTTTCATCGCAATCTATAAAATCTTAGTTCAATGCTAATTTATATATGATTTTTCATTTTAGAATCATCTTAATTTAATGATAATTTTTATATGATTTTTTTATTGTAATCTATAAAATCTTAGTTCAATTCTATATGATTTTTCATTTTATGGATTCTAAGTTTCAAGACTATGGTGGAATTATGATGATAAAATTCATAGTTTAAGATAAAGCCACGGTCTTAGTTGATGTAAACATTAACTGATCTAAATTTTAGAAAATGGTAAGTTGATTATTCTTATTTAATGCATACACTTCTTTTTTTCTCTTTCTTGCATTTATTACAATCTATACAATCTTAGTTCAATGCTCATTTCTATATGATTTTCCATTTTATGGATCTAAGTTACAAGATTATGATGGCTAATTATGATGATAAAATCCATAGATTAAGATGAAGCGGCATGGCCTTAACTGATGTAAATATTAATGCTTTGCATTTATTGCAATTTACAAAATTGAATTGTAAATTTTAATTAATGTCAATTTCTCTATGAATTTTCATTTTCAATTTCGTTAAATTCATAAATTCTAATTTCCAAGAATATGGTAGGGAATTATGATAATAAAACCCACAAATGACGATGAAGCCATGGATTTAATTGATGTAAATATTAGCCGATGCAAATCTTTATAAAATGGTAAGTTCATTATTCTTATTTAATGCTTTGTTACAAAATTATGATGGGTAGTTATGATGATAAAATCCACAGATTAAGATGAAGTGGAATGGCCTTAACTGATGTAAATATTAATGCTTTGCATTTATTGCAATTTACAAAATTTTAATTCAATGTTAATTTCTCTATTTCGTTAAATTGATAAATTCTAAGTTCCAATAATATGGTAGGGAATTATGATAATAAAACCCACAAATGACGATGAGGCCATGGATTTAATTAATGTAAATATTAGCCGATGTAAATCTTTAAAAAATGTAAGTTCATTATTCTTATTTAATGCTTTGCATGTTTCTATGTACAAATGTTTTTTGGGATCTGCAATATATTTTGAAAAAAAATAATTGGAACAAACTATTTCAATACTTTGATTTTAAGAAATTACATGATCATTTTTGGGGAAGAATTTAATAAAGATTTTTTTTTTTTTCATATTATAAAGAATTTAAAATAATTTTTAAAGAAAAGTATTGAACATTGTTTGTTTAACTTGTAAAATTCTATACAATTTTATAATCATAACATGTTGGGTTAAACTTTAACATGAAAGTTTCAATGAAACAAATCAGTGTTAGTCAATATTGTTGGTTTTTCAAACCCATGATTTTGGTAGCTTGATTTTGGTAGCTTGTTGTATTTTCCTCTTGATTGCATGTAATGAATCTTTTAAATGGGCCTATAATACTCCATTGTAATGGGCCCGCCTTAAGGGGTGAAGGATAGCTTTGATTCAATAAAGGTAACAAATATATCTTCATTGGTTTTTCCTCTAAAGGTTTTTTTAGAGTAAATTGTGTATTAATAATGTGTGTATTATTTGTGTTTTTTATTATTGTTAGTTTTTTAGAATAAATTGTGTGTCAATAATGTGTGCATCATTTGTGTTTTTTATTATTGTTGGTTTATTGTGTATTATTGACTTTTGCATGATTTATGTATTTTGTTGTTTCTAATTTATTATTTCTCTAACATAAATAATATTATTAAAACTAGAATGAGGAGAAAATGAATATAGCTTTGGTAGAGAATTGAAATGGTCGAAAAGTACACTTAAGAAAATGAAAAAAAGAATTACAAATGTTCAAAAAAAATGCAATAAATAATATTATTAAAACTAGAATGAGGAGAAAATGAATATAGCTTTGGTAGAGAATTGAAATGGTCGAAAAGTACACTTAAGAAAATGAAAAAAAAATTACAAATGTTCAAAAAAATGCAAGCAAGTGGAGTTCAAAACAATGGAAAAGACAAATGATGACATCATTTGTAATTGACATCATTTGTAATTGACTAGCAATAGACATGGTGAGTACATTTCCATGAGGTAGTGAAGGAAATAAAAAAAATTAATTATGACTATTATAACGGAGAATTAAATGTAAATGGACATTCGATGGTAGTAAATTATAGTAAGATTAGTATCCCAAATCAAGGATAAAATGTTAAATTAATCTTCAATGGGTGAAAAAGTTAAAACTTTTCTTATTCCTAACATAAGAAAACCCGATAATGTTTTTTCAATATTTAAAAAAATTAATTGTTTTTCAAGAATGAGCATCCATGATTCTCAAATTATTCGCAAATGATAATGAAATCTGACGAATTAAACGTTGTGAAAGGGAAGGGACCATGCAAATTCTTTTGTCTCCTCTAAAAAAAAGTCATATTTAAAATAATTGAAATTCATATCTAAACTATTTGAAATTCAGCTGCATTAGGCGTTTCTAATGCCATTAGAATTGGGATGTGTAAAATAGAGGATCATGAACATAGAAGAGAGGCCTTAAGAAGACACAGACATGGAACGAAGGTCATAAGAAAACAAAGACATCAACCACGATTATATAACTATGTACATAATTATCTTCCACAAATGGGAGAAAATATGAATGGGATGTGTCTTTCATGGAATTCTATAATAATGTGGTGCATTGTTTCCTTTCATTTTCATGAGTAGAGTGGAGAGCAAAAATTTACCAAATTGATATTTTTTAAATTTATTTTAATTCATTTTTTTATATTTATATAAAGGAAATGGAAAACTGTTTACATTAATGTTTTAAGTAAAGAGTTTTTCTTTTTCCTTTCAATAATTTATGAGACACTGAGCATCAAAGTATTTGGTATTTAATTAATTGATGCCTCATTCTAAAAGAAAGGGTACAAATAATCATAAGAGGCACATTCTATAGTAGAATTGAGGGCTATGTAATACAGTATATAGATTTATTTTTTCTATTACTTAGAGAGGCCCTTTCAATCTCAAATATTGAGTTTGAGTAGCTTTCTAGTTTTTCTCAGAAAAGAATTGGATAATCTAATATAATGCATAATTTCTTTAATGAGAAATTAGGTTACATATTTAAAAAATAAAAATAAAGATTACAAAATGTATATTGTGTTAAAATTTAGAATCTTGATGTTCATTGCATTTATATATAATCTTATTGTTTTCAGTATAACACATTAATTTTTCATCATTCCGCAGTATAAACGTAGGTATATTTATTTTAATTTTATTTTAATTTAGTGTATATTTTTTTAAAAAATACTTTAGAGAAAGAATGTTTAAACAAATAAATAGTGATTATCAAAAAAATATTATTATTTATTTAAAAAAAAATTAAAATATAATTTATTTATTAAAATAAAACTTAAAAATATAATATAATTTTTTAATATATATATATCCTTTACATAGGATTTAAAAATAAATATTAATTATAAAAGTTATAAAGATAGTTGAGAAATTTTAAATTTTCTACTACATTAAAGGAGGCTTGCATTGAGATCTTTTCCTCATCATTAGAGAAGGTGATTCGCAAATTGTCATCAATCTCCTCTGTCATCTCCTTAATGGGGCAGACTCGGAGAAAATTTCCCCAAGCTGGAGACTTATGAATGGGCTTCTCAGAATCAAATCCATTCTCCATCCTAACTGGGTAATCTTTTCATCTCATATTTGAAGATCGACAAACCAAGTGGCCGACCTGCTGGCAAATTATGGTGTCGATCTAAAGGAATGGGAATTTTCATGCTCCCCCACCTCCACCTCCTCTCATCCCTTTGTAATAGCCTATAGAAACATAACCAACACCAAAGAACGACCCACGGATGGGGTGCTACGAGGTACAACATGTGGAAAGGCCACGGGGACGCCATTTGTCCAGACAGACAACTAGTTGGCGCCCGATCGAACTCGTCCCCCCAACACATCACCTCAAGGCTTTAATGCAGTCGCCGCCACCCCTCAGACTACACTTGCGACCAGCCTGTCGCACGAACGAGAAGCCTAGCAGGTCGCCTCACCTATCACTTCCTCTCCTCAGATATGGCGCCCCTACAACTGAGCTCAGGAGTATTCTTACTCCTTTGTTTCTCAATGCTCTCCCTCTCCAACCATCCTGATTTCCTCTTCTTCTCCCTCTCTGGAGCGCTCTACACCTGAACTCACAAACCCTTCTTCTTCTCCTTTGCGTTTTCGTCCCCAAGCCACCGATAGCCCCCACCATGCCCCATATGAGAGGTAAATCAAGGAGAGGAGAATCCTGGTACACAACCAGGGGAAAGGAGGTGCCCAATTCCAACCCTCCACCTGAAAATGATGATATTCCTGTCTTGGATCTCATCATAGCTCCTCCTCTCGCAGATCCAATTAGAGAAGCCACCCAAGACCTTTCATCGCTCTCAAACCCCTATGACTGTCGACTAGAGTGGTTTGACACCCTGGGGAATTCTCTGGGCTATGCACCTGCCCCCCCTTCTCCACCTCGTTGCCTACCTCCTCCATCCTCCCCCCCTCACCACCACTTTGAATCTACCTCCACACCCTCACCCCTTCCCTCCTCCTCGTCTAACTCCCCACTTCGCTTTGCCTCCAACAAGTGTGTTGATCGAGAAGTGATCACAACTTCACTGCGCAAACTCACCAGAGGACAAGAGGACATCAAGTTCGCACTTCGGGATTTGCAGAAGAAGGATGTCGAACGATGGAGCATGGTGGACATTCTGATGTCCTTTCTACAGGACCTCCGACAAGTAATTATGGATCGAGATAGGGGGAAAATGAAAAATACCCAGGCCTTCGCGGGACCAAGGCTCGATCCATGTTTCTAGTGTTTTCTTGTTTAAGGTTTTAGCTCTTGTTTTTTCTAGCTAACTTTGTTTAGTTTACAGACAACCTGCTCTATTTAGTTTACTTCTCAACATTTCGCCCTGCATGGCAATGTAGTTTTTGCATGTCATACTATGTTTTATTTTGGACAAGTGGCACTCTATTTTTTTGGACAAGTGACAACAGTGGTTTCCCAGATGGGCACTGTTTCCATGCATGATAGACAACTTGTAACTTTTTCAAGAAGGCCCTAATACAATTAGAAATGGGTATATTTAATAGATTTTTAGTTCTTGATGCCTTTTATATGGACATTATTGAAAATATGGATGAAATTTTAACCATTAACTTCTTAGATTTTATAAACCCATAGTTTTATGTGTTTAATTTATCACATTTACTTAATCATATTAAAAAATTACTGTGCTTTCCACCTCATTACCACATTTAAGTAATTAAAAAGAATTCCATTTAATTGTGATTCACATTGTGCTTTCCACCTCATTACCACATTTAAGTAATTAAAAAGAATTCCATTTAATTGTGATTCACATCCGATCTCAAATAACAACTCTACTCCATAAACACAATTGTTGAATTGAATTGAACGACAACTCTACTCCATAAACAAAGTGGCAACTCTACTCCATAAACACAATATTTGAATTGAATTGAAAAACAAATTGGATTTATTTATGATTGTGCAACATCTGTATAAAGAGAATGCAAGAAAAAATATGTTCTTGGGATTAGGGCTTCTAGAATGTTCACCCCATTTCTTATGGGAAAGTAATATCAACAAAGGGGAATGTATTAAGGAAATAAACAATATGGGAAAGTAATAGCAACAAAGGGGAATGCATTAAGGAAATAAATAATATGGGAAAGTAATAGCAACAAAGGGGAATGCATTAAGGAAATAAATAACAAGGTGATTGGATATAATTTCTCTATGAGGTACATTGTTGGTCGACTCAAATAAAAATTTCCATGCTCCAATACAGTCTTCTGCAATATGTACGATGCAAGCATGGATGTAGTGTACAATCGTGGTAAGTACGTACGATGCAAGCATGGATGTAGTGTACAATCGTGGTAAGTACGGTAAGAACACGAAGCGCATACATAATATTTCTATTAATACCTATGATGCTATGTAGAAATTGCATGATAGTGGTGTTGTTCAAGGATTATGTAGGTTTGAATCCATATATCCTTTTTTATTTGTAGGTTTCAAGACTGCAAGCGAGTCTTGTTGTGAGCAGTTGACCCTCCTTCTGTGTAAACCAATTGACCCCAACCAAAAGTCTAAGGAGGGACCAACCAAAAGTCTATGGAGGGAAGAGATGGTTATATTTTATTAACAATTAATTAACTAGCATAACTGCTAACTTGTGGCTGGTAAACGTCGAAAGGCGGCTGTTAAACTTCCACTGGCGATAGCTGGTGATGTCAGCACCTAAACGCGGTCACCTTAATACCTTAATATTTTTTTAATGTAGACGTGGCAATAAGTGAACACAGTAATTTTTAACCACGATTAGGTAAATGTCAAAAAGTAAACATATAAACGGATGCCTTTATAACAGCTCGGAAGTTAATGGACGAAATTAAAGCCATTCATTTATTGTGACCACTAAGAATATTCGAGACATATTTAATCTCGTCCATAGAAAATGTATTAAGAACTAAAAACCTATTAAATGTACCCATTGTCAATAGATATACGCCTTTCGACATAATTATTAGAGAACTAATTAATTATTAGAGAATTAGTTAAATTAAAGTTAAATTAATTATTAAAGAATTAATTGAATTAAAGTTGAATTAATTATTAGGGAACTAAGATTAAGGTTATATTAATTATTTGATTATATTTATTAGGATTATATTAATTATTTGATTACATTTATTATTTATTATTAAGGGTAGTGTATATATTATATTTTTTTAAACTAGAAATTACAGTACCTTTTATTAGAAGAAAATAACAGGTACACATCATACTTCTATTAGCTGAAAATAACACGTACAAATCATATTTCTGAGTGCTAGAGTTTCCAATAAAGGAAACCAGCTCTGGCCTCTAAGTTGAGTTTGCAAAAAAATAATGTCTTGCTGTACAAAATTAAGTTGAGTTTGCAAAAAATAATGTCTTCTGTCCAAAATTGACTATATATTTGAGCTACCTATGGCCTAGGAATCTACTTAAGCTAAAATAAAAAAGGACTGAATTTAATATGCAAGGGAGAGTCATAAACATAGTTGTGAAAACCTTATTCTGTGGGTGCATTTCCAATTCCTTCAGGATGGTTTGGAGGTGGAACAAGAAAAACTAGAACAATGATTCTCTACTACTAGGATAAGAATTGGTTGTAGAGTGTAGCAACCCTAGATTCCATGTGTTCCTCATGAAACCTTATGTCTGTTATATCTTGATGTATTTCAAAGATTAGTTGCAGCATGTCTGTTATATCTTGACGTATTTCAAAGATTAGTTGCAGCTGGTTTGCAGAGAAGTAAATGAGTTTCCCTGAAGCTTACGGCCACCAAAGAAAACAAGAGAATGATGCTCACTGTTGACGAACGAGGTGCTGAGATGAAAAGCTCGACGGAGGTGCCTGTATTTAGAGAGAGGCTCGAATGCTAGTGCCATCGAATCTTCCATTATTTCAATAATAAAACCTTCCTTAACTATTGCGTTAATGCCCTGCAGGCCGGTGGTACCAGAGAAGGGGATTCAGACATTCATAGCACCTGTTGAAGGGTAAGTTTGTGATGGATGGTCCGACAATGGAGTTGGGGTAATAAAGGCCACCCGGTATGAGATGCTTACAATGCACTAGGTGGCGCCCCAAGCTCCGCATACAAATGCATATAGGAGAGACACCCCATCCATGAAGGGTATATATTATATCGAAAATATAATATATAATTATAATACATAGATATTCAATTTATATTATATATATATTTATATTTTATAATGAAATAATTTTTTTTTATCAAAATTAATTATTACTATATTATCAACATAATTAATTTATGTTATATTATAAACTCTATTTATATTATATTAAATTATTTTTTTTATATTTTATAATTAAATATATATTTTTTTATCAAAATTAATTATTGTTATATTATCAACTTAATTAATTTATGTTATATTATATAGAGATTCAATTTATATTATTTTTATCATTATTTATATTATTTCTATATAATAATAGTAATAATAATCATTTATTTTTGTCCCCGAGGTGTAGGATAGAACAGTTGGTGATGGAGTATGTTGTTAAGGAACTCTGTGATGTTAAAAGTTGGTTTCTTAACCACAGGTTAGTCCCACAAATTACGAACAAACTAACAAACAAAACAAATAAATTTATAATTACAAAATTCATTATGAAAAATTGTTTATTTAAATTTGCAATTTTTTAAATGACATTAATATTTAATATTTTTTTAAATTTTAATTACAGAATAAAATTATTTAAATCATTTTATTTTATTATTATAAAATCATTTAAATCATTTTCATTAATATATTTAATATTTTATTTTATTGTTATATATTTATGTACCATTTTTATTTATTTTATTATTATAATTATATATATATATATATATATGAAAACTCTAATAAATGATTATTTTGTTTGTTTACTTGAAAATAAGTTATTTAAAATGATAATCAAAATAATAACATACAAAATATAAATATTTTGATTAAAATTATATTATTTAAAATAGTTGCCAAAACACTTAAACATAAAATGTAAGTATTTTTATTATTTTTAGCAAGCAGTTTTAACATAATATTAGAGCATTAAAAATTAATAAAGAATAATAATATAAATCTATTAGTTAATATCAATTCATTTATTATTAATTAGTTAAGTATTGGAAATTTTACATATTATATATATATAAGTTCTCCAATTTAAGAAGGAAATTACCTACTTAAACATGTTTGAGTTGATATATAAAATAAAAGGTGAATTCATGACTTTGTTTTTGAATTTATGTTGCAAAATTTATTATGATAATTTTTTCATTTAATTCTGATTTTTTTTATATAATTTTTATATTTAATATTTAAAAAATAAT
>JZKD02S0142096.1:276332-291355 GCA_000966675.3 Picea glauca | reverse complement strand
ACAAGTAGTCTCGATACTGAATCATTCTATTGACATACTTTCATCTATCTAAGTACATAGTGTGTTGTATTTGATAGTAATATAGAAAATCAGTCTATATATTGAATGTATCCAACAATCAGTCTTACAAAGTGACCTATTTTACAAACACACAATGATCACAAACTATACACACAACTAAGAGTCGTTATTCTTGGCTCACTACATCCTCCAAGAACCGCGAGCTATAACAAACTGTATACATAATGTTATAGCAAGATTTGCCTCACCCTATGAAAAATTGCACAAAAGAGCTTTTTCCATTTCCCTATGAAGACTTGAAGTCCCTTTTTTCAAATCCCTAGGCTAAAAACATTTTTTTCCACATATACAGGCCCTACCTATAGTACAACATGTGTATACACAAGTTTCACTACTACAACCCACATACATTGGGATTTGTGCCTAAAATAAAAAAATGGTGTTGGGTTTCCATGTCATGTCAAGAGATCCATTATCCTTGACCTGCCGTATATTGGAAACATTCCAAATCGACCCTTCAGTTCCACTTGAAGGCTACAAATGGGCCAAATCTGAGCTATGGAAAAGAGGAGAAGAATTCAATTTTGAGAGTAAAGTTACTCTGGAGAAATTATTCACTTCATATTGAGTTTGCATCCCTTTGTACTTTTAAGTCTGAACACATTTTTCATCCCCCAAGCTCTTCCCTACATGATTGAGAACCTCATTGTCTCTCTTATATGAGATTACCTTTGGTGGAGGATTGAAGTGGTGGAGGCCCAACTAGAAGGGACTTGGTTTCTCGGTTCCGAACCATGCCAACACAGAAGTTTGTAATTCATTCACTTATGTTGATTACATTTTAATAGAAATACTCTTTTCTTGTCCAATTAATATCTTGAAAATATGTGAATTGTTATTCCATGGACATATTTGTTATGAATGTTGATGGATTATGTTGTTGAATGTGCTATCACTATATATTATCACCATATGCTTGCATTTCTTGGTTGTTGAAGACAAGTTGCAGGTGTATTTCTTTGAGTCAAGTGCTCAACGATGGACTTCATCGAACGTCTGGATGAGGTAGGCCTTTTATCTTGTCTTGATAGAATATTTGTTTATGTAGCATACCTGAGATTTGAGTTGTTTTCTGCATTCATTTCCGTCTGTTGTGTTTTACCCCTAGTCATAGAGATATTTTCCTTGTAACAGAATCGATGACCATACTGGGGATGGAATATTCACTTTCAGGGTTTGGAGTGTTTTTCTCCTTATATTGCTCTCATTTATATTGAGTTTCTTGTTGTATGACTGCTTGACAGCCTCTGTTCATTTGGAGTCTGTGTTTCTGAGCCTTCTCCTTAGTCTGACAGTGTTTTGACACATATATGCGGGTTTTTTCCCGACAGTCATGTACATATGCTTGCTATCCTTCCACAAGAAGCGTATATACGTTCTTTTCCCCTAAAAATTCACGTACATCACCCTTTGTTTCTTGGTTGTTGGGTTTTATGGTTGTTGGGTAGGTGTTGATGATTGATGAGTCTTCTTGGGTCTCTGTTATGACTGTTAAGTGTCCGTGGAATGACATGAAACCTTTCTTTTGTTGAACTTTTGGGTGGTACCTTTCTCATCATACTTTTTTTTTATTATCCTTGCACCTTGTCTTGGGTGTTTTCTTCTTGATATCCTACTATTGATTAATTGGGTTGGTTGTCATTGATGTCAACCCTCGAAGAAAATATGGTAGAAAATTACGGTAGCACAAAGGTTTGATTAATGGACCCAAGTTTGTTTGATGGATAATGGTATGCGTTTTAATATATTTGTAGGAAATACTATTCTGTATGGATAGTACATATCATGCCATTTCCAATAGTATGTGGAACGCCACATAACTCCTCATGAGTCATCTAGAAGCCCCAAAAGGTCAAAGTAGTCTAAGTGGTTGCAAAGAAGAATTTATTTAAATAATAAAGTGAAATGATGAGTGTACTATAATTCAAAGTGGATACAAAAGAAATTATTTAAATAATAAAATTAATGGAGAAATTATTAAGTGGACAAGTGGTTAGAAGTGGGTTAGCCGTAAAATAAGGAAAGTGGGTTAAGATGGTTAGAAGATAATTTTAATAATAAAGTGAAGTGATGAGTGTACTATAAGTCAAAGTGGATACAAAAGAAATTATTTAAATAATAAAGTTAATGGATAAATTACTAAGTGGACAAGTGGTTAGAAGTGGGTTAACCCTAAAATAAGGAAAGTGGGTTAAGATGGTTAAAAGGTAACCCGTTGAGGAAGCTACATGAAAGTATACATAAAAGGCAAGGCTCTCTCATTTTAAACACACTTGAGGATATTGAATATATACAAGTGAATGAGGTAATGAGAGGACATCTAAGCCGAATTTCAGAGAGAAGTTGAAGTAAAGAAGGCCAAAATTCAAGGGATGGTCAATTCTTTTGATGATGTTTTCTAAGGTATGTGATTTACAGGTCATCTCACCATTTTCGCAATAAAGTTTTTTCTAGAATGATTTAGACCGTGAAATTGGGAGGCCATTGAGGAAACATATCCAAGTAGTTGTAATACAAATTTAATATTATGTTTCGTTGTATTTTTGGAGTTACACTCCGTGGAAATTAAGGTTTGTGGCTAGTCCTGAAACTAGTCTAAAACAAGTGTTTTGGGTAAAAATGTCATAACTTCTTCATAAAAGAACCAAATTTAGTAAGACTAAATGAATTGGTTAGAGTACAGTCTATAGTATTTTGTTTACAATTTTTAGATCCACAAAACAAATATTTTGTGCGGGGAACACTCTACAAGTTCGCTCTCTATAATAAGCCATAATTCAACAAGTTATGCCATTTTTTCTATAACTCCTTTTCTGAGAGGTTCCAAGTAGTGAAATCTCGAGGAATTGCATAAAATACACTGACTAACATTTTGTACCATTTTCATATCTTTATTCAGTACAGGCACATAGTTATGATTATTTCAAGTTAGGGTTGTTGACTAATCCAAAATTAGTCATGTGAGACTAAAGTAAAGTTTGATAAAATGCTAGTCTCTTTTTGTTAAAGTTAAGGAATGTTTGCAGGTATGTGATCATATACACCAGGACTATTACAAAGTTACAAATCAGATTTGGATGATGAAATTGATGAGATATTTTGGTTGAGGTTGAGGTACAGGTTGGTGTATGGTTGATGCACTTGTTTATGGTGAAAGTTGATTACAAGTTGAGGTACAGGTTGGTGCATGGTTGATGCACTTTTTTATGGTATAAACTGATTACAGGTTGTTTGGTACAGGTTGGTGCATGGTTGATGCACTTTTTTATGGTACAAGTTGATTACAAGTTGATTGGTATAGGTTTACAGCAGTATATCTCACAGTGATAGTGTGAAAGTGGTTCCATCATTCTAATTATATTTCAGGGTGGTTGGACGGGGAAATGACAGGTGGTTATAGCCACATTCCTGTTGTAGCTGGAGAACATAGAAGGTTGTATCCTCATTCTAGTTGTAGCCAGAGAATTGGGGAGTTGGAGCTTCCCTCAGGTTGTAGCCTGAGAAACTAGGCTTTTGTAGTCTCCTTCTGGTTGTAGCTAGAGAATTTGGGAGTTGGAGCTTCCTTCAGGTTGTAGCCTGAGAAACTAGGGGGTTGGGGCCTCCTTCTAGTTGCTGCTGGAAAACAAAGGAATTTGGTGCTTCCAATGAATGTAATTATTAAAGACATATAAGAAAAATCATTTTGTGGTTTTCTCTTGCTTTGGGTTTCCACGTAAAAATACTAGTGTATTGTGTATGTGTATGATTGCTCATTTGTTCATTGTTTATTTACTCTGCAACTATTGGATGATAATGATACATTGATATAACACTTGCATTTTGTGGTTAAAAAGGATTCAATTTCTCTACTACTAATTAACCCCCACTCTCAGCAATCCAACAATTGGTTTCAGAGTCGGTTCCTTCAAGAAACAATTTAACCACTGGAAGGAGATCATGGGTTATTCTAAGAATGGAGTACCTCTGTTTAGTGGTAAGATTGTTTTAAAGTATGAGATGTGGAGCATAAGGACGAAAGTATTTTTACAGGAACAAGGGATTTATATTTGGCTATTAATCGTTACAGGGTATGATATTTAAAAAATGAAAAGTATTGTAGCCAAGAAGGAATTGAATAAGAATAAGAAAATAGCAACGGATTTCATTTCGGAAGGATTATCTAATCTGGTAAGAGAAAAGGTTGGTAAATGTTCATCAGCCAGAGAACTTTGGGATAAGTTACATGACATATATTCTTCACCCATCACAGATTCAGAAAATGACAAAGAAGAAGAAAATACAGATCAAGAAGAATTATGGTCACCATGCCAAATAGATTCAGAAGATGAAGAGTACATAATCACCATAGGTATGCCATTTTTCTTTAATTGTGAAAAACACGAACATCTTGAAATAGAATGTCATTAAGGAAATGAGACAACAGAATTGATTATTGCTTTAGATTCACTAAGAGCAGAAACAAGTCACTCAAGAAAGAATTGATGAAACAAAAGGAAAGTGTTTACAGTTTTGAAGAAGCCCAACAGGTCATCGAGAACTTAAGAATTCAGCTAGAAGAAGCTAGAAATATCAAAGAAAATATTGAATATCAAAAGAAGTATTTGAAAGCCAACATAGCAGCACAAAAGGAAGAAGCAGAAATGAGAGAGAAGATATTAACAAATCATCTTAAGGAAAGAACTAACGATCTAAACCATCTTGAGACAGAGTTTGGTCAAGAAGAGAAAGGACTTGAAGAAGAAATAATCACATTAAAAATTCATCTTGAAGAAGCGAAAATAATAGATGAGGTCATGAAGTCTCAGATAATCAAGAAAGAAGAAAAGGTTGAGAAGATTGAAGAAGAATTTGTCACATTGAGAATTAAAATCGTTAAGTTCAACAAGAACACTGAAGAGAGAGAAACATCAACATCGGTTATGGAGAATGAAGAGAAGCACTCTAGGTTGCCAGAAAAAAGAATGAAGAAAATAAAAAGAGTTATGAAGAAGTACTTAAAGAAAGGAATCATGGTCAAATAGAATCTAAGATAACTATTGAAGATACATCTTCAAGAAGACCATCCATGTTCAATCCACAAAGAATCTTCAATCATGATTATGATCAGTCAAGGCATAAATTCAGAAGGAATACACCACAAAGAAGATCATTCACTCCCAGGTATGAAAAATTATTTTATGGTCATTGTTTTTATTGTACTAATTTTGGACATAAGGTTGAAAATTGCAGGGATTATAAAAGAAATTTTCAAGAAAGAAGTGCCTATGTGGCCCCACATAACATTGAATGTTACAAATGTAATAACTATGGATACATATCTAGTGATTGTAGAATAATGATCAATAATTCCATAAAAGAGAACACTGATATTAGATATAAGAAAGTATGGATAAGAAAACACAAAGAAAAGGTGAATAAAGACCAAGTCCCAGAGATCGCAAGATTGGCAATCAAACGAGATGAATAAAATTCTACAGAGAAAAAGAAAGATGTCAGATACAGAGAGGTTTGGAAAGTAACTGAAAGAAAAGAAGGACAGATACATAAGGAACAGGTTCAAGAGATTGTACTTTCAGGGATTGTAGTGAAAGATGAATCCATAGACAAAAATAAAGAAGTCAGAGCTCAGAGATATGATGAATATACCAATGAAGATGATGATGAATACACATCAGAGAAGGAATTGTTTTGAGCCATCCATCTTAGAGACTCCTAGGTAATATGAATATTAGATAGGGGGAGTCTATGCGATAGTTGTGACAAACCAAAGAACCATCCTTTGACTAGCCTACATAGTTTCAGAAGACAGATCCAGAGAAGTCAGTTAGAAAAAGTACAATCAGTTATAGTAGTGAAGACTTCATGATAGTATAGTGATAAATGGGTTAGCATTATGGAAAGTTGTGCAGTCGAGTCTTGGAAAGTATGGACAAAGATGGATTTGTAAGAACACTTAATAGGCTTGGATAGATATATGAAAGTGGAAGAGAGCATGGATTCATATATTGGTTCAGAGAGTGGTTCAAAGACAAAGGAACATTATCACAATGGATGATAATTACATAGGAAATGGCTCGAACAATGCTAATGGATTCCAAATTGAAAGATGTTTTTTTGGACACATGTAGTGCATACAACAATTCACATTCAAAACAGAGTATTGCTCAAAAACAAAAATGACAAAACTCCCTACGAGATATGGAAAGGAAGACCAGTGAATGTGAAGCACTTCAGAGTATTTGGAAGAAAATGTTACATCAAAAGAGAAGATGGAAAAATGGTAAAGTTTGTCTCTCGTGTGCACAAAGGAGTATTTGTTTATTACTCAAGTATAAGGAAATCATACAACTGTTACAATATGAGATTGAACGAAGTTCTGGAAAGCATCAATGTAACAATTGATGAAACAGGTGGACAAGAATCAAAGGAAGAAGAAAATGAATCACTGGAACAACTTTACAAAGAAGAAGCAAAAGATGAAGAAGAAGTAGAAGGGGAAGATGAAGAAGATTAGACCAAAGTAGAAGAGTAGGTTCAACAAGTGCCTCCAAAGACACCTAGAAAACGAGTACAGAAGAATCATCCTTCAAACCAGATTATCGAAAAGAAGGATATAGGAGTTGATACTTGAAGAAGAATCCATTCACCAGAATAAATACACCTAGCACTCTTATCGACGATTGAACCAAATAGTTTTGAAGAGGCCAACAAGGATGAATTCTAGAATAAGGCCATGGATGAAGAATTGGATCAAATAGAGAAGAATGACACTTGGGAATTGGTTTCAATACCAAAGAATAAGAATGTTATTGGAACAAAGTGGGTTTTCAAAAATAAATTGAATGAAGATGGACATGTTACAAGGAACAAAACTAGATTAGTATGCAAAGGATACACACAGGTTGAAGGAATCGACTTTGAAGAGACATTTTCCCCAGTTGCCAGAATGGAAGCAATCCGATTTATTTTAGCTTATGCATTATCCAGGAATATTAAAGTGGATCGGATGGACGTGAAATCATCTTTTCTGAATGGGGAACTTGAAGAAGAAGTCTACATTGAACAAATGGTTCCTAGAGCACGGTACTTTAGACTAGATACATATCTGCAACATGCAGGGTTCAGAAAAGGATGTGCAGACAACAACCTCTACATGAAGGTAACTCAAGATAGTGTTTTATTAATTGAAGTTTATGTTGATGATATTATTTTTGGAAGTAATGATTGCATGTTAAGCCATAAATTTTCCAAGGATATGTAGAATGAATTTGAAATGACATTACTTGGATAACTATCCTTCCTTCTGGGTCTTCAGATACGTCAAAGCAACCAAGGAGTTTTTATTTCTCAAACTAAGTATATCATAGAAATGCTAAAGAGGTTTGAAATGGAAGATTGCAAACGAGTTACCACTCCTATGCAAACCAGTTGCAAGTTGAGCAAAGATGATGATTCAAAGTATACAGACCAAAGGAAATACAGGTAAATGATTGGTAGCTTACTATATGTGAAATCATCCAAACCATATGTAATGCAGGCAGCTGGATAGGTGGCATGATTTCAAGCAGAACCAAAGGAATCACATGTATTAGCATTGAAGAGGATTTTCAGATATATCAAAGAACATAAGAGTTTGGATTGTGGTATCCACAAGGAAAGGATCTATCACTTATTTCCTACACAAATGCAGATTGGGAAGGTTGCAGATTTGGGATGGTTGCAAATTTGGGAAGGTTGCAGTTTGTTCAGACACATACAAACTGTCTCGGGGGGCTTCTAAGGGATGGTTGTTGGAGCCGAGTCCTCGTTTAGGGAGCCTGACGTTAGTATTTTGGGAGATAGGAAGACTTGTTTTCCATCCTTTTCTTAGAATCCCATGGCTAAGACCAGTGAGGTATTGGAGGAACGAGCTTCCATAAATCTTGAAGGACCACTTTTTCGATCGATTGAGCCAACTTTTTCTAATGGTCTGGAACCAAAAATATTTGGGGTTGCAGAGGACTCTTTAGAATCCTTGGGAGGATACAGTCAGACATACCCGTTTGTGCATAGTGAGATTGAAGATTCCTTAGTTAACTTTATACCCTCTTATAAAGAAGTACTCAATCGATATCATATTTCAATCTACTCAGGAGGAGAACCTCTGTCTTCGTCTTCGGTAAAGGTCCCTTTGGACAAGAAATTGAAAACAACCTCAGTGTGTAGTTTGGTGGGAGATTCAACTAACTTTGAAGGGGTTGTGTTTGGAGCCCTGGAAAAAGATTTTTCTGTGCTCAAAACGAGAAGTGCTAGGAAGCTAGGAAAAGAGGAGACTAATGCTATTTCAGGCTTTCTGGTTATAAATGGTCCAAGGGCTCTTAGAGCTCAAAAATCCCTTGTAAGGGTTAAAAAATTATTTTAGTAAACCTTAAATGTTAGAGGAGTCGGGGGTGATCCAAATTTTTTAGCCCTCAAAAGGTTTTTATCTCTTGTAAAACCAGGCATTCTTCTTATCAAGGAAACTATGGTCAGTGAACTCAAAGTGAGGGATATTTTTACTAAACGCCTCCCTACGTGGAATTTATGTGGGGTGGATTCCTTAGGTTTATCGGGCGGGTTGTTATCTGCATGGAATCTGGGAAGAGCTGACTTCTCTTCTTTTCTGACTCATGCATGGATACTTTTGGATGGTTTGGTAAAGGTTATAAACAAAAGGCTGAAGATGGTTAATTGTTATGGCCCATATGGAGAGAGACATGTTTTCTGGGATAAGATTAAGAGGGTTGGGTTGCTCAAAGATCACAGCCTAATTTTGGGAGGCGATTTAAATTTTGCCATTTCAAATAGAGAATTGTGGGGTCCCCACTCTAGATTGGATCCATTGCACTCGTACATTAGCCATTTGATACAAGATGAAGGTCTGGTTGATGTTGATCCAATAAAAATTCTTCTTACCTGGAGAAATGGAAGAGGGGATCATGATTACATTGCTAAGAGATTGGATCGAATTTTGATAAATGAGGAGTAAGCCATATTAGGACTCAGATACAGATCTTGGGTGAGTAATTTTAAGATTTCCGATCACATGCCATTGATTCTACATTTAGAACAAGAAAAGGAAAATCATTGTTATCCTTTTAAATTTAATTATGTATGGTTGGAGGAACTAGATTTTGTAAACTTAGTGAGATTGTCTTGGAACAAACTCTTGGAGACAAATATTTTAAATCCTATGGACTCACTTGTTCAAAAAATCAAACTTCTTAAGTCATTGGTTATTAAGTGGGAAATAAACAAAAAACTCTTGGCAAAGGAGGAATTGTTGCAACTAGAATTTTATTTATATACTCTTTATTCTGACTTCTTAGGGGGTTTTTAGAAGGAGGATGACAAAGTATTGGTATTAGAAAAAGAAAAGAGAAAATTGTTCCTCTTAACTCAGGAGGAGGAAACTTGGAGACAAAAGAGTATGATAAATTGGGTTGCATCAGGATACAGGAATACTAAGTTTTTCCATGCATCAGGATACAGGAATACTAAGTTTTTCCATGCATATGAAAACTCTAGAAAACAAGCTAATGTTATCTGGGATATTAATAAGGAGGATGGATCAATTGTATCATGTCAACAGGGCCTACAAAATGATTCCATTGGGTATTTTCAGAACATCTTTAAGTCTCAGGAAAACCTCACTATCTCCAATCAAATGTGAGTTATCAATGCTTATTCTAGGATTTTCTCATAGGAAGAGGGCCTTAGAATTGTTGATCATGTTACTTTACCTAAAATATTTTCAACTCTTAAAGGTTTTGTTGCATCAAAAATTCTTGGGCCGGATGGATGGACTGTAGAATTCTTCCTGGATTTCTTTGATCTCTTGGGAAATGAACTTGTGGAGGTGGTTGAAGAGTCTAGACAAAAAGGTAGGATTTCAGGAGCTCTGAATGTTATCTTTCTAGCCCTTATTCCTAAAAGGGATAAGCCAAAATCGTTTTAGGGGTTTAAACCAATTTGACGTACAATATTATCACAAAAACTATTGCAACCATAATTAAAGCCTCACTTTCAACATGTTTATCAAAGGAATGATTTGGATTTCTAGAGGGTAGACAAATAACAAATTCCATTGGAGTGGCATAGGAAGCCTTACATAGTATAAAGGTAAAAAATAACAAATATTTGGTCCTTAAATTGGATATGTTGAAGGCATATGACAGGGTGGATTGAGGTTTCTTAAGGTTAGTCCTACTTCAGGTTGTACTAAGTCTAGAGGCAACATATTGGATTATTGGGTGTGTATCTACTCCAATTTTTTTTGTTTTAATTAATGGTATCCCTTCCAGGTTTTTTAAAAGTTAAAGAGGATTGAGGCAAGGATGCCCGTTATCCTCATTACTATTCCTACTTGTTGTAGAAGGATTGAGTAGATCTATCCAGAAGCTGGTTGTAGAAAGGAAAATTGAAGGTGTTTTAGTGGAAAAAGGTATAAGAATTACACACTTAATATTTATGGACGATGTTTTATTATTTGGGAACATAATCATCACAGAATGAAATTTTTTTAAGGAGGTACTTGATTTATTCTTCAAGGCAGCGGGGATGTCCTTCAACCCACAAAAATATTTATTTCTGGAAGTAGGGTGGATAGAAGAGGAGATCTCAGTTTTGAAAGAGATACTGCCTTTTGAAGTGAAACCATTAGAGGTTGGTTTTAAGTACCTGGGTTTCTTCATTAAACCAAATTGCTATACAGTGGCAGACTGGAGCTGGCTTGAGAAAAAATTTGAAAAAATAATCTCGAATTGGAGTCATAGATGGCTTACTTTAGGGGGTAGAGTCACTCTTGTAAAATCTGTACTAGAAAGCATACATGTTTACTGGCTCTCATTGGTTAAGATTCCAAAAAGCCTACTAAACAAAATTAGAAGAAGGATGTTTAGTTTCTTATGGACTGGGAAAAAAGTAAAAGAAGGTATGCACTTGGTAAACTTGAAAAGAATTACTAAACCAAAAAAGACAGGAGGGTGGGGTACACAAAATATTTTCTCTTTTGGAAAAGATTTGGCAGCAAAAATCTTGTGGAGGTTCCTAATGATTCCTGGACTCTGGCATGAAGTGGCTCACAAATAATATTTGAAAAATGGAACTGTTGTTGATTGGTTTAGGGAAGGTAAGAAAAATTGGGCTGGTATGTCAAATTGTTGGAGAGCATTAACATCCTCATTATCCATCATAACTGATTGGCTTGTTTGGAATACTCGAAATTGGTGGGACATTAGAATTGGAGTAAATCCAATGATTGGGTCACCGTCTTATTATAATATGTCAAAGAATTTAATTAGTATGTTGCATGCACAAGGGATACAATTTCTTTCACAAGCAGGGACAATTGATATTGAGGATTCAAGTTCATTAAGATGGAAGAAGGTAGAGACTCTTGGTCTAGAGGGAGGGAAAAAAGAGGAATGGGATAAATATGTTAAAGGTTTAGTTGGGTCGGGTTTTGAATTAAATGCAGAAAAGGGTACTTTAGTGTGGTCGTGGAATACGAAAGGAGGATATGTTAATTCCAAAACAACTTATGAAGTACAAATGTTGGAGGATACATAGGGATGTCAATTGTCTTGGTACATAGAAATTTGCAAGTAGAAGGTACCTTTTAAAGTTAAATTATGTTGTTTGTTAATGTTTGAACAAAAAAATCTCACTTGGGAAAATTTGACAAAAAGAGGGTTGATTGGACCTAGCAGATGTGTCCTCTATGGAGAAAATGAGGAAACTTTGAATCATCTATTTGTTGAGTGCCAATTCACCAAAGATATATGGATCTCAATCTTAAAGGAACTAAAACTAAATAGGTTATGGGAGGGAGGAAAAATTAATGAGTGTTTTCAGTTTTGGATAAGAAAGATGGAATACTGGAAATAAATTCCTTATTATATTTTTTGGGAGATTTGGAAGCACATGAACTTGGTTATTTTTTATGAACATACACCATATATGGTCATGGTTTGCAATAGAATTATACAGGACTTTGGTGAAAAAAATTACACATTAATTGTTCAGTATATAAGGATTGCTAGGCCTCCCTTGTTAAACTGGAACCTGGCAGTGAGATTTTTTGATGGAGCCTCACAATGTAATGGCACAAAATGTGGGGTTGATGCTATTTTAAAATGTCCAGTTTTGGGTATTTTCAGCCTTAATATGAACTATGGTACTGGAACTAATACCAAGGGTGAACTTTTAGCCCTGTGGTGTATTTACAACTAGTAGGAAACTCGAAGATTATTATTGACTGGTTTTCTCATGAAAACAATATACAGGTGGTTTCTCTTAATCCTTGGATGACAAAAAATTGAGTGTTGAGCGGGAAGTTTCAACAACTAAAAGCACAACACATATATAGAGAATACAATACGATTCAAGTGTTGAGCGGAAAGTTTCAACAACTAAAAACACAACACATATATAGAGAATACAATAAGAAAGCTAATCAACTATCAAAGAAAGCAATGCAGCTATAAAAAGATGGGATATACCATGCAGTTGGTACAACAATTCAAACAGAGAGATTTGAAAAAATGCATATAAACTAATATATTTTTACAACAAAGTTGAAAAACTTGATATTTTATTTTTTTGAAAGTTTTGTGAATAAATCTTGTTTTGTAGAATGCACTTTATTTATTTAATTCAGTGTATATTTTGTTATGTTTAATGTAAAAAACATTTCATAGAGAAAATGTTTAAATAAGTAGATAATAATTATTAAAATATAAAAAATAAATAATAATTATTAAAAATTTAATATTATATATTTTCACAACTTAAAAAATATAATGGCATTTTCAAATCATTTTTGAAAACAATTATAATATGTGGTTATATCTATGAATCAAATTGAAAAATAAATATTAATTATAAAAGTTATAAAGACATGCAAACCAAACTAATATTTAAATATCAATTATAAAAGTTATAAAAACATGATAACCAAACTGACATTTAAATATTAATTATAAAAGTTATAAAAATAGTTGAGAATTTTTTAATTCTCCACCAAGTTAAGAAGGATTGCATTGAAGGAGGGAAAATTTGTTAATAATGGTATAATAGGACTCTTATATTTATATTTGTTTTAGTATGGTATAGTTTTTATATTTACATAAATCCAAATAGAAAGAAAAATTAATAACAAGATAAATAGTATATAAATATGAAAAGAATTATGTAACTTTTAGTTTAATTTGCACAATTAAAATAAAATTATAAAAATAAAATAAAAGATAGAAAAAAAGTCTAATTAAATTGGTTTATTTTCTTTATTGTACATTTTATATCCCAAAATAAAATGTTGTTATAATAGTTATTTAAAAAGGATATTAATTATGTTTTTTTTTTAAATAAAAAAGAGTTTGTATTATTTTAAGATGTCAAAAAAGTGATACATGTTCAAACATATATCAAAACCCACCAAAAAGTGCTACGGAAACTAGAATAGGTAGCTTGCAATGTTTATAGGCAAGCCAATATACCAGAGTTTGTCTAGAATATAATTTGATTGTAAATGCATCCGAACTAAGACTGATAACATAATAATAAAGAAACTAAACTTGATGTGAACCGAGACTTCCATCATGGCAGAGGATGAAGGAAAATGACTTGAAGCATGTTGGGAAACGACTCTTCGTAGGCTCGCTTGACAAATAATCAAATAGCATATCCAGATGTTTGTTGAGGGTGTGCTGGTTGTGAAGCTGGTCAGCGATATCTCGTCTCATATGAAATATCATATTTAAGTGGTCTTCCATAAGTCTGAGAGGACTGGGCAAATTGTGGCTTTCCAAGATTGGATGGGTTGGCTCACCCATATGCTACTTTAGATGGGTCTCTGCCTCGGCCCAAAAATCATTCCAATTAATCCCGGTAGTTTCATTGTGTGGTCCACTAATATTGGGGGTTGCACCTTGCATGAAGTCGCCCTACTTTTGTGGAGGGATTTCCTCCTCCATCACACAACCACCCATGAAAATATCATGATAATTCAAAATGAGGGTAGTGTCGGTTCGTTCTTTCTACTTCGTGATGTCCTCCTCCCAATTAGGAGGAATATCCTCCTACACTGTGTAACCACCATAATTTATCTCTAGGTCGGGCAATTGGGGCGTAGGTTGGGCATCATCACGCCAGCTTTGGTCAAAATAAGGATGGTTGACAGAGCTGCTACCAGGATTGAGAAAAAGAGAGGGTGGGCCTATGCACCAATGCCAACCTACTAGAATCTAGTAGACCAGCCTGCATTTGGGTCTACCTCTCTCAGAAGGCATGGCTTCAACACCACTAGGGGAGGAATTGAAGAAGAAGCTCGATGTGGGGAAAATAAAATTAATAGAGATTTGACTCCCTTGGACGAAGATTGCAGGTGGAAAATGCATAGTCAAGGGAAAACACATGAGATAAGAACCACACCAAGAGATTACATGTATATTGACAAGAGAAATAACAGTTTGGGGTTCCATGAATGCTGAGGCGATGTTACCTTGTTGCATTGTACCAGCTCCAGAGGACCAAGCCTGGTGCACCATTAAACTTCTGTGACTATCCCAACGCACTAACTCCTCGCAAGAAGAGTGTCGAATTCTTGACAAATGTCACCCCATCTAAGGGATATTAATTATATGTTGATATTTTCTTTACTATTTTATTTTTTTCTTTATTAGAAGAATATATTATATAATATATTCTTCTAATAAAGCGTCCCCCCCAACCTCATATGGGAGCCTTTATTAGAAGAATATATTATATAATATATTCCTCTAATAAAAACCCCCATATGAGGGTGGGGCCTTTATTAGAAGAATATATTATATAATATATTCTTCTAATAAAGGCCCCCCCACCCTCATCTTATGGGGGCCTTTATTAGAAGAATATATTATATAATATATTCTTCTAATAAA
>JZKD02S0142096.1:240262-253516 GCA_000966675.3 Picea glauca | reverse complement strand
GGTGCTAGGGAGACGTATGTCTCTTTCTCTGCAAGTGGGTGCTTGTAGAATCTGAAGGTTGGTGCCTTCACTCAGTTGGTGCTGAAGTAAAAAAGGAAGTCGGTGCTTCCACCCAATGAGTGCTGGGATTCTGTGGGAGTTGGTGCTCTCATCCAGTTGGTGCTGGCAATCAAAGGTTGTAGCCTATATGAGTTGGTGTTCACAAAAGATGAGATGTAACGTAATTGGAGCTTTCTTAACATCTTAAAAAGGCGAGGTTTTTTCCCTGGTTGGGTTTCCTATTGAAAAATCTGTGTCTCATACTTGTGAGTGAATGCTGTGTGTGATTTCTATTCTTTATGTTATCTGCTTTATGTTTATAACTCTGAATTTCACAGTAAAGACTCACTGCCACTAAGATTAACGATTCAAAGTTAAAAACAAGAGAAATTGTTAATAATCTACACTAACTGATTCACCCCCCCCCTCTCAGTTAGTTCATACCTGTAAAAAAAAAATGAAAAGTATTGCAGCCAAGAAGGAATTGAAGAAGAATAAAAAAATAGCAATGGATTTCATCTCGGAAGGATTACCTAATCCGGTAAGAGAAAAGGTTGGTAAATGTTCATCAGCGAAAGAACTTTGGGATAAGTTACATGACATATATTTTTCACCCATCACAGATTCAATAAATGCCAAAGATTATGTAGATACAGATCAAGAAGAATTATTGTCACTATGTCAAACAGATTCAGAAGATGAAGAGTACATAATCACCATAGGTATGTTGTTTTTCTTTAATTGTGAAAAACACGAACATCTTGAAATAGAATTCCATTAAGGAAATGAGAAAACAGAATTTATTAGTGCTTTATATGAACTAAGAGAAGAAAACATGTCACTCAAGAAAGAATTGATGAAACAAAAGGAAAGTGTTCACAATTTTGAAGAAGCCCAACAGGTCATCGAGAACTTAAGAACTTAGCTAGAAGAAGCCAAAAATATCGAAGAAAATATTGAATATCAAAAGAAGTATTTGGAAACCAACATAGCAGCATAGAAAGAAGAAGAAGAAATGAGAGAGAAGATATTAACAAATCATCTTAAGGAAATAAATAACGATCTAAACCATCTTGAGGGAGAGTTTGGTCAAGAAGAGAAAGGACTTGAAGAATAAATAATCACATTAAAATTTTATCTTGAAGAAGCGAAAAGAACAGATGAAGTCATGAAGTCTCAGATAATCAAGAAAGAAGAAGAGGTTGAGAAGATTGAAAAAGAATTTGTCACATTGAGAATTAAAATCATCAAGCTCAACAAGAATGTTGAAGAGAGAGAAACATCCACATCGATTATGGAGAATGAAGAGAAGCACTCTAGGTTGCCAGAAATGAAGAATAAAGAAAATAGAAAGAGTTATGAAGAAGTACTTAAAGAAAGTAATCATGGTCAAACATAATCTAAGAAAACTATTGAAGATACATCTTCAAGAAGACCATCCATGTTCAATCCATAAAGAATCTTCAATCATGATCATGATTAGTCAAGGCAGAAATCCATAAGGAATAGACCACAAAGAATATCATTCACTCCCAGCTATGCAAATTTATTTTATGGTCATTGTTTTTATTGTACTAATTTTGTACATAAGGTTGCAAATTGCAGGGATTATAAAAGAAATTTTCAAGCAAGAAGTGCCTATGTGGCCCCACGTAACATTGAATGTTACAAATGTAATAACTATGGACACATATCTAGTGATTGTGGAAGAATGATCAATAATTCCATGAAAGAGAACACTGATATCAGATCTAAGAAAGTATGGATAAGGAAACACGAAGAAAAGGTAAACAAAGACCAGGTCCAAGAGATCGCAAGATTGGTAATCAAACAAGATGAATGAAATTCTACAGAGAAAAAGAAAGATGTTAGATACAGAGAGGTTTGGAAAGTAACTGAAAGGAAAGGACAGGTAAATAAGGAACAGGGTCAAGAGATTGTACTTTTAGGGATTGTAGTGAAAGATTAATCCATAAAAAAAAATAAAGAAGTCAGAGCTCAGAGAGATGATGAATCTACCAATGAAGATGATGATGAATACACATCAGAGAAGGAATTGTTTTGAGCCATCCGGCTTAGAGACTCCCAGGTAATATGAATATTATACAGGGGGAGTCTATGCCATAGTTGTGACAAACCAAAGAACCATCCTTCGAGTAGCCTGCATAGTTTCAGAAGACAGAGCCAGAGAAGTCAATTAGCAAAAGTAAAATCAATTATAGTAGTGAAGACTTCATGATAGTATAGTGATAAATGAGTCAACATTATGGAAAGTTGTGCAGTCGAGTCTTGGACAGTATGGTCAGAGATGGATTCGTAAGAACATTTAATAGGCTTCGATAGATATATGATAGTGGAAGAGAGTATGGATTCATATATTGGTTCAGAGAGTGGTTCAAAGACAAAGGAACATTATCATAATGGATGATAACTACACAAGAAATGGCTTGAACAATGCTAATGGATTCCAAATTGACAGATATTTTTTTGGACACATGCAGTGCATACAACAATTCACATTCAAAATAGTATAATGCTTAGAAAAAACAACGACAAAACTCCCTACGAGATATGGAAAGGAAGACTAGCAAATGTGAAGAACTTCAGAGTATTTGGAAGCAAATGCTACATCAAAAGAGAACATGGTAGAATGATAAAGTTTGACTCTTGTATGGACAAAGGAGTACTTGTTTATTACTCAAGTATAAGGAAATCATACAAGTGTTACAATATGAGATTGAACAAAGTTTTGGAAAGCATCAATGTAACAATTGATGAAACAGGTGGATGAGAATCAAAGGAAGAAGAAAATGAATCACTAGAACAACTTTATGAAGAAGAAGCAAAAGATGAAGAAGATGTAGAAGGGGAAGATGAAGAACATCAGACAAAATTAGAAGAGCAGGTTCAACAAGTGCCTCCAAAGACACCTAGAAAACAAGTACAAAAGAATCATCCTTTAGATCAGATTATCGAAAAGAAGGATGTAGGAGTTGATACTTGAAGAAGAATCCATTCACCAGGATAAATACATCTAGCACTCTTATGTACATTTGAACCAAAGAATTTTGAAGAGGCCAACAAAGATGAATTCTAGAATAAGGCCATGGATGAAGAATTGGATCAAATAGAGAAGAATGACACTTGGGAATTGGTTTCAATACCAAAGAATAAGAATGTGATTGGCACAAAGTGGGTTTTCAAAAATAAATTGAATGAAGATGGACATGTTACAAGGAACAAATCTAGATTGGTATGTAAAGGATACACACAGGTTGAAGGAATCAACTTTGAAGATAAATTTTCCCCAGTTGCTAGAATGGAAGAAATCCGATTTCTTTTAGCTTATGCATTATCCAAGAATATTAAAGTGTATCAAATGGACGTGAAATCAACTTTTCTAAATGGGAAACTTGAAGAAGAAGTCTACATTGAACAAATGGTTCCTAGAGCATGGTGCTTTAGACTGGATAAATATCTACAACATGCAGGGTTTAGAAAAGGAAGTGCAGACAACAACCTCTACATGAAGGTAACTCAAGATAGTATTTTATTAATTGAAGTTTATGTTGATTATATTATTTTTGGAAGTAATGATTGCATGCTAAGCCATAAATTTTCCAAGGATATGTAGAATGAATTTGAAATGTCATTACTTGGATAACTATCCTTCTTTCTGGGTCTTCAGATACGTCAAAGAAAACAAGGATTTTTTTATTTCTCAAACTAAGTATATCAAAGAAATGCTAAAGAGGTTCGAAATGAAAGATTACAAACGAGTTACCACTCCTATGCAAACCAGTTGCAAGTTGAGAAAAGATGATGATTCAAAGTATAGAGACCTAAGGAAATACAGGTAAATGATTGGTAGCTTACTATATGTGAAAGCATTCAGACCAGATGTAATGAAGGCAACTGGATAGGTGGCACGATTTCAAGAAGAACCAAAGGAATCACATGTATTAGCATTGAAGAGGATTTTCAGATATCTCAAAGGAACATAAGAGTTTGGATTGTGGTATCCAAAATGAAAGGATCTATCACTTATTGCCTACACAGATGTAGATTGGGAAGGTTGCATTGATTACCGATGAAGAACCAATGGAGAAACGTTCTACTTGGGTGAGTGTTTAGTATCTTGGATAAGCAATAAACAATCATCAATATCTTTATCTACAGTCGAAGCATATTATATTGCAACATCAAGCTGTTGTACTTGGGTTCTATGGATGAAAGAAACTTTGAAAGATATACAAGTTGAGTATGATGAGCCCATTCCAATCTATTGTGATAATACAAGAACCATCAATATCTCAAAGAACCTGGTGATGCACTCCAATACGAAGCACATTCCAATAAAGTATCACTTTCTATGGAAACATGTTGCAGAGAAGAACATCAGAGTTGAATATGTGGGCACAAAAGAACAAGTGGCATACATCTTTACAAAACCATTTCCAAGGGAAGCCTTTGAGTATCTTTTCCAAAGACTCGGAGTAATTTCTACTCCAAAATGAATGATTTTGAATGCTTGTATTATATGTCTTAGATTTACATGAGGAAGCACCATAAAGAGGACAATTTAGGTTGGGGGAACAGTTTCAGGAAGAGTTCAGTCAAGGGGAGTTGTTGGATTACTGAGAAGGGGGGTGAATTAGTAATAGAGCAATTCAATCCTTTTTAACCACAATATGTAAGTGTTATATCAATGTATCATTATCATCCAATAGTTGTAGAGTAAATAAACAATGAAAAAATGAGCAATCATACACATACACAGTACACCAATGTTTTTACGTGGAAACCCAAAGTGAGAGAAAACCACATAATGTTTTTTCTTATATGTATTTAAGAATTACATTCATTGGAAGCACCAAATTCCTTTGTTTTCCATCTTCAACTAGAAGGAGGCTCCAACCACCTAATTTCTTAGGCTACAACCTGAGGGAAGCTCCAACTCCCCAATTATCTGGCTACAACCAGAAGGAGGCTACAACCCCCTATTTTCTTCGGCTGCAACCAGAATGTGGCTACAACCAATTGTCCTTTCCGCATCTAACCACCCTAAAATATAACTAGAATGATGGAACCACTGTCACAATATCACTGTGAGATATATTGCTGTCAACCTGTACCAATCAACCTATAATCAACCTATACCATAAATAAGTACATCAAACATGCATCAACCTATACCTCAACTTGTACTCAGCCTGTATCATAAATAAGTGCATCAACCATGCATCAAATTGTACCAAACCTTTACCAAACTTGTACCATGAACAAGTTCATCAACCATGCACCAAACCTATACAAATAACATGTCACAACAACTTGCCCAAACAATTTATCGCAACAACCTATCTTATCAATCTTATCAACCAAATCAAATCTGCTCACCAAGATAAATCACCAAGAAAAGTCTCAAATATGTGCATCAACCAAGCATAGCACAACAACTCATAATCATCACCAAGATCAATATGTGCTTCTCATAATATACCAATACAAGTATGCTACATCATCCATAAACCATGTGTCAACAATACTACTAAAAAGTGCTTCCAACCATGCACCAAGTATGTACCAATCACGTATCAACTACTCATCAACTATGACCAACATCATCAACTATTCACCTCTTGTATGTGTCAACTCATCAACTACTTGTCTCAACCATGTACCCAACATGTACCTCAACCAAACACTCTCATCAATTTCATCATCCAAATCTGATTTGTAAATTTGTAATAGACCTAGTGTATAATATCACATACCTACAAACCTTCCTTAACTTTAACAAAAATAGACTATCATTTTCATCAAACTTTACTTTAGTCTCACATGACTAGATTTGGATTAGCCAACAACCCTAAGTTGAAATAATCATAACTATGTACCTATAATGAATAAAGATCTGAAAATAATAATGTTCTTCAGTGTATTTATGCAATTCCTCCTGGTTTCACTACTTGGAACCTCTCAGAAAAGGAGTTATAGAAAAAATGGCATACCTTGTTGAATTTTGGCTTATTATAGAGAGCAAACTTGTAGAGAGTGCCCAACACAAACTATTTGTTGTATGGATCTTAAAATTGTGCAACGAATACTAAAAAATGTAATATAACCAAGACATTTGGTCTTACTAAATTTGTATCTGATATTAATAAGTTATGACATTTTTACCCAAAACACTTGTTTTAGAATAGTTTCAGGACTAGCAACAAACCCTATTTTCAACGGAGTGTAACTCAAAAAATACAACGACCCACAAGATACAATTTGTACCAAAACTACCTGGATATGTTTCCTTAATGGCCTCCCAATTTCATGGTCTGAATCATTCTATAAAATAATTTATTGTGAAAATGGTGAGATGACCTATAAATAACATACTTTAGAAAGCATCATCAAAAGAATTTATCATCCCTTGAATTTCGGCCTTCTTTACTTCACCTTCCCTCTGAAATTTGCCTTAGATATCCTTTGGTTACCTCAGTCACCTATAGATATTCAATATGCTCAAGTGTGATTAAAATGAGAGGGTCTTGCCTCTTATTTATACTTTCATGTAGCTTCCTTAAGGGGTTACATTTTAACCATCTTAACCCACTTTCCTTATTTTAGGGTTAACACAATTCTAATTTCTCCATTAAATTTATTATTTAAATAATTTATTTTGTATTAAATTTGAATTGTAGTACACTTATCACTTCACTTTATTATTTACCTTCTAAAATCTATTAAACCACTTTGACTACTTAGACCTTTTGGGGCTTCTAGATGACTCATGAGGGTTCTCCAACTTCACATGTCCATAACTCTCTAACCGTGAGGAGTTATGTGTCCTTCCACATACCACTAGAAATGTCATGACATGTACTATCCATATAGAATAGTGTTTCCTGCAAATATATCAAAACTCATACCATTATCCATCAAACAAACTTGTGTCCATTACTAAAACCTGGGTTCTCCAACTTCTCATGGCCATAACTCTCTAACCGTGAGAAGTTATGTGATGTTTCACATACCACCAGAAATGGAATGACATGTATTATCCATCTAGAATAGTATTACCTTCAAATATATAAAAACTCATACCATTATACATGAAACAACCTTGGGTCCATTACCCAAACCTTTATGCTACCGGAATTCACTACCGGACTTTCTCCAAGGGTTGACATCAATCACTAAGGGTTTACATTAATATGAAATATCACTCTTCAATGGTTGACATCAATGACAAGCAACAATCCATACCAATTGTCCATCAACCTAAGCCAACTATCTGACAAGCTCCCCCTTTGGCATTGATGGCAACACTTAGTCATGATAACATTCATGCGTATACTACTCATCAATGTTTTTATATCTCCCCCTTTGAAACCAATGGAAAAAGATATCTCCCTTTGGGGCTTCTCCCCCTAACTAAACTATCCTTGGGACTACTCCCCCTGTCTACATGCCTTTGATTTTTCTTTTTGTTTATAAGCCTTTGATTACTCTCTCTGCCTTCATATGAATAATATATCCCCCTTTGACAAAGGGTATCACTCTGAAGTCATATCATTGATTCTTCCCTTGTGATAATTTCTCCCCTTGGAAACATGCCTCTATACTCTCTCTCCAAGAATTTACCTTTGCATATGATAAATCTCCCCCCCTTTGTCCTATTTATGGTGCTTCCTCGTGTACATATAATACATATAAGATAAAAATTCAAAAGCATTCATTTTGGAGTAGAAATTATTCCTAGTCTCTCGCGAAGATACCCAAGGGCTTCCCGTGGAAGCGGTTTTGTAAAGATGTCTACCACTTGTTCTTTTGTGCCCACATATTCAACTCTGATGTTCTTCTCTACAACTTGTTCCCATAGAAAGTGATACTTGATTGGAATTTTCTTCGTCTTGGAGTGCATCATCAGGTTCTTTGAGATATTGATGGTGCTTGTATGATCACAATAGATTGCAATGGGCTCATCATACTCAACCTGTATAATTGTCAAAGTTTGTTTCATCCATAGAACCTGTGTACAACATGTTCTTGCTGCAACATAATATTCCTCGAATGTAGATAAGTATATTGATGATTGTTTCTTTCTTAGCCAAGATACTAAAAACTCACCCAAGTAGAATGCCGCTCCATTGGTGCTTCGTTAGTCATCAATGCAACCTGCCCAATCAACATCCATGTAGGAAATAAGTGATAGATCCTTTCTTTTTGGATACCATAATCCAAACTCCTTTGTTCCTTTGAGATGTCTAAAAATCCTCCTCACTGCTAATACATGTGATTCCTTTGGTGTTGCTTGAAATCATGTCACCTGTCCAATTGCCTGCATTACATATAGTCAGGATGTTGTCACTTATAGTAATCTACCAATCATTGACCTATATTTCCTATGGTCTGTAGACTTTGAATCATCATATTTTCTCAACTTGCAACTAGTTTTCATAGGAGTGGTAACTAGTTTGCAATCTTCCATTCCGAACCTCTTTAGCATTTCTCTGATATATTTAGTTTGAGAAATAAAAAAAATCCTTGGTTTCTTTGACATATTTGAAGACCCAAAAATATGGATTATTCTCCAAGTAATGACATTTCAAATTCATTCTGCATATCCTTTTCAAATTTTTGTCTTAACCTATCATTATTACCTCCAAAAAAATATCATCAACATAAATTTCAATTAATAAAATACTACCTCGAGTTAGCTTGATGTATAGGTTGTTGTCTGCACTTCTTTTCCATAGTTCATAGGGAGTTTTGTCATTGTTGTTTCTGAGCATTACTCTGTTTTTAATGTGAACTGATGTATGCACTGCATGTGTCCAAAAAATATCTATCAATTTGGAATCTATTAGCATTGTTCGAGCCATTTCCTATGTAATTATCATCCATTATGATGATGTTCATTTTTTTTTGAACCACTCTCTGAACCAATATATGAATCCATGATATCGTCCACTGTCATATATCTGTCCAAACCTGCTAAGTTTTCTTACGAATCCATCTCTCTCCATACTATCCAAGACTCTACTTGTGCAATTGTCCATAATGCTAATCCATTTATCACTATACTATCATGAAGTCTTGATTAATATATCAAACTGTACTTCTGCTAACTGACTTCTTTGAATTTTGCTTCTCAAACTCTGCAAGATGCTCGAAGGATGGTTCTTTAGTCTATCACATCTATCGCATAGACTCCCCCTATCTAATATTCATATTACCTGGGAGTCTCTAAGTTAGATGGCCCATAACAATTCCTTCTCTAATGTGTATTCATCATCATATTCAATGGTAGATTCATCATCATCTTCATTGGTAGATTCATTATCTCTCTAAGATCTGACTTCTTTATTTCTTTATGTGGATTCATCTTTTACTACAATGCCTGAAAGTACAATCTCTTGAACTTGTTCCTTATTTACCTGTCCTTCTTTTCTTTCAGATATTTTCCAAACCTTTATGTATCCGACATCTTTCTTTTCCTTTGTATAATTTTTTTCATCTCGTTTTATTGTCAATATTGTAATTTCTGGGACCTGTTCTTTGTTCACATGTTCTTCATGTTTTCTTATCCATACTTTCTTATATCTTATATCAGTGTTCTGTTTTATGGAAGTATCGATCATGCTCTACAATCACTAGATATGTGTCCATAGTTATGACATTTGTAACATTCAATGTTTCGTGGGGCCACATAAGCATTTCTTTCTTGAACATTTTTATAATCCTTGCAATCTACAACCTTATGTCCAAAATTAGTACAATAAAATCAATTACCATAAAAGATTTTTCTATACCTAGGAGTGAATGATCTTCTTTGTAGTTTAGTCCTTCTGAAATTCTTCCATAACTGATCATGATCATGATTGAAGCTTATTTGTGGCTTGAACATGGATGGTCTTATTGAAGATGTATCTTCAATAGTTTTCTTAGATTCTGGTTGACCCTGATCCCTTCCTTTGAGTACTTCTGCATAACACTTTCTATTTTATTCATTTTTCTTTTCTAGCAACCTAGAGTTCTTCTCTTCATTCTCTATAACTAATGTGGATGTTTCTGTCTCTTCAACGTTCTTGTTGAGCTTGACGATTTTACTTCTCAATGTGACAACTTCTTCTTCAATCTTCTCAACCTCTTCTTCTTTCTTCATTATCTGAGACTTCATGACTTCTTTTGTTTTTTTCTCTTCTTCAAGATGAATTTTTAATGTGATTATTTATACTTCAAGTACTTTCTCTTCTTGAACAAACTCTACCTCAAGCTAGTTTAGATCGTTAGTTCTTTCCTTAATATGATATGTCAATATCTTCTCTCTCATTTATGATTCTTCCTTCTGTGCTGCTATGTTGGCTTCCAAATACTTCTTTTGATATTCAAGATTTTCTTCGATTTTTCTGGCTTGTTCTAGTTGAGTTCTTAAGTTCTCGATAACCAATTGGGTTTCTTAAAAAATGTGAACACATTCCTTTTGTTTCATCAATTACTACTTGAGTGACTTATTTTCTTTTCTTAGTTCATCTAAATCACTAATCAATTCTGCTTCATAATTGTCTTCCTTTTCAATCAATTTTTTTGTCTCATTCCCTTCATGGCATTCTATTTCAAGATGTCCACATTTTTCACAATTAAAGAAAAAAAAATTACTTATGGTGATTATGTACTCTTCATCTTCTAAATCTGTTTGACATGGTGAACATAATTCTTCCTGATTTGTATCTGCATCTTCTTTGGCATTTTCTGAATCTGCAATGGATGAAGAATATATATCATGTAACTTATCCCAAATTTCTTTTGTTGATGAACATTTACCAACCTTTTTTCTTACCGGATCAGGTAATCCTTCCCAGATGAAATCCATTGCTATTTTGTTATTCTTATTCAATTCCTTCTTGGTTATAGTCTTTGCCCTTTTTGAACTATCATATCCTATAACAGCTGATAGACAAATATAATGTCCCTATGCCTGTAAAAATACCTTCTTCCTTATGCTCCACATCTCATACATAAAACCATTCTGACCATTAAACATTGGTAATCGATTCTCAGAATAATCCATGATCTCCTTCCAGTGGTTAAATTGTTTCTTGAAGGAACCAACTCTGATACCAATTGTTGGATTACTGAGAGGGGGGTGAATCAGTAATAGATAAATTCAATCATTTTTAACCACAATATGCAAGTGTTATATAAATGTATCATTATCATCCAATAGTTGTAGAGTAAATGAACAATGAACAAATGAGAAATCATAGAAATACATAGTACACCAGTGTTTTAACATGGAAACCAAAAGCAGGATAAAACTACAAGATGTTTTTTCTTATATGTCTTTAAGAATTACATTCATTGGAAGCACCAACTTCCTTTGTTTTCCAGCTACAACTGGAAGGAGGCTCCAACCCCCTAATTTCTCAGGCTACAACCCGAGGGAAGTTCCAACTCCCCAATTCTCTGGATACAACTAGAAGGAGGCTACAACCCCCTATGTTCTCTAGATACAACCAAAAGGTGGCTACAACCACCTATCCTTGCCCCGCCCTACCACCCTGAAATATAAGTAGAATGATGGAACCACTGTCACACTATCACTGTGAGATATAGTGTTGTAAACCTGTACCAATCAACCTGTAGTCAACCTGTACCATAAAAAAGTACATCAACCATGCACCAACCTATACCTCAACCTGTACCATAAACAAGTGCATCAACCATGCACCAACCTTTACCAAACCTGTACCATGAACAAGTGCATCAACCATGCACCAAACCTCTACAAATAACCTGTCACAAGAACCTATCACAACAACCTATCACAACAACCTCTCTCATCAATATTATCAACCAAATCATATTTACTCACCAAGATCAATCACCAATACAACTCCCAAATATGTGCATCAACCAAGCATAACACAACAACTCATAATCATCACCAAGATCAATATGTTCTTCTAATAATATACCAATACAAGTATGCTACATCATCCATAAACCATGTGTCAACAATACTACTAAAAAGTGCCTCCAACCATGTACTAAGTATGTACCAATCACGTATCAACTACTCATCAACTATGACCAACATCATCAACTATACACCTCATGTATATGCCAACTCATCAACTACTTGTCTAAACCATGTACCCAACATGTACCTCAACTAAATGCCCTCATCAGTTTCATCATACAAATATGATTTGTAACTCTGTAATATACCTTGTGTATAATAACACATACCTACAAACCTTCATTAACTTTAACAATAAGAGACTATCATTTTCATCAAACTTTACTTTAGTCTCACATGACTAGTTTTGGATTAGTCAACAACCCTAACTTGAAATAATCATAACTATGTACATGTAATGAATAAAGATCTGAAAATAGTACACAATGTTCTTAAGTGTGTTTTATGAAATTCTTCGAGGTTTCACTAATTGGAACCTCTCAGAAAAGGAGTTATAGAAAAAATGAAATACCTTGTTAAATTCTGGCTTATTCTAGAGAGCAAACTTGTAGAGCATGCCCTGCACAAAATATTTATTGTATGGATCTAAAAATTGTACAATGAATACTACATACAGTACTCTAACCATGAAATTTATTTCTTAATAAGTTTAAATTTGTTATGAAGAAGTTATGATGTTTTTACTTGAAACACTTGTTTTAGACTAGTTTCAGGACTAGCCACAAACCCTATTTTCCACGGAGTGTAACTCCAAAAATACAACGACCCACAAGATGAAATTCGTACCAAAACTACTTGGATATGTTTCCTCAATGGCCTCCCAATTTCACGATCTGAATCATTCTAGAAAAAAATTTATTACGCAAATGGTGAGATGACTTGTAAATAGCATACCTTAGAAAGCATCATCAAAAGAATTTATCCCCCCTTGAATTTCAGCCTTCTTTACTTCACCTTCCCTCTGAAATTCATCTTATATATCCTTTCGTTACCTCAGTCACCTGTGGATATTCAATATTCTCAAGTGTGATTAAAATGAGAGAGGCTTTCTTCTTGATTATACTTTCATATAGCTTCCTCAATGGGTTACCTTTTGACAATCTTAACCCACTTTCCTTATTTTAAGGTTAACTGGATTCTAATTTCTCCATTAACTTTATTATTTAAATAATTTATTTTTTATTCACTTTGAATTATAGTACACTCATCACTTCACTTTATTATTTACC
>JZKD02S0142096.1:168569-234153 GCA_000966675.3 Picea glauca | reverse complement strand
AGCCCACACTGGGTGAACCACGTAAATCTGTGTCTCTCTTATATTGTGTGTCTTCTGTGTTTTGTTTCTGCATTTGTTTTATTTTATTGCTCTGCGGTCCTGTTTTTCTAACAACAAATACACCTAGAACTCTTATCTATGATTGAATCAAATAGTTTTGAAGAGGCCAGCAAGGATGAATTCTGGAATAAGACCATGGATGAATAATTTGATCAAATAGAGAAGAATGACACTTGGGAATCAGTTCCAAGACTAAAGAATAAGAATGTGATTGGCACAAAGTGGGTTTTAAAAAATAAATTGAATGAAGATTGACATGTTACAAGGAACAAAGCTACACTGGTATGTAAAGAATACACACAGGTTGAAGGAATCGAATTTGAAGAGACATTTTCTCTAGTTGCCAGAATGGAAGCAATCCTATTGATTTTAACTTTTTCATGCTACAAAAATATTAAAGTGTATCAAATGGACGTGAAATCAACTTTTCTGAATGAGGAACTTGAAGAAGAAGTATACATTGAACAACTAGTTCCTAGATCATGGTACTATAGACTCAATAAATATCTACATCAGGCATGGTTTAAAAAAGGAAGTGCAGACAACAACCTATACATCAAGGTAACTCGAGATACCATTTTATTAATTGAAGTTTATGTTGATGATATTATTTTTGGAAGTAATGATGACGGGTTAAGCCAGAAATTTGCAAAGGATATGTAGATTGAATTTGAAATGTCATTACTTGGAGAATATCCTTCTTTTTGGGTCTTCAGATACATCAAAGCAACCGAGGAACTTTTATTTCTCAATCTAAGTATATCAAAGAAATGCTAAAGAGGTTTGGAATGGAAGATTGCAAACTATTTACCACTCCTATGAAAACCAATTGCAAGTTGAGAAAACATGATGATTCAAAGTCTACAAACCAGAGGAAATACAAGTCAATGATTGGTACCTTATTATATGTGACATCATCCAGACTAGATGTAATGCAGAAAATTGGACAGGTGGCATGATTTCAAGAAGAACCAAAGGAATCACATGTATTATCAGTGAAGATGATTTTCAGATATCTCAAAGGAACAAAAGAGTTTGGATTATGGTATCCAAAAGGAAAGGATCTATCACTTATTGCCTACACATATGCAGATTGGGTAGGTTACATTGATGACCGACGAAGCACCAATGGAGCAACATTCTACTTGGGTGAGTGTTTAGTATCTTGGCTAAGCAATAAACAATCATCAATATCTTTATCTACAACCGAAGCAGATTATATTGCAGCACCAGTATGTTGTACTCAGGTTCTATGGATGAAACAAACTTTGAAAAATATACATGTTGAATATATTGAGGCCATTCCAATCTATTTTGATAATACAAGTGCCATCGATATCTCAAAGAACCCGGTGATACACTCCAAGATGAAGCAAATTCCAATAAAGTATCACTTTCTATGAGAACAATTTGCAGAGAAGAACATCAAAGTTGAATATGTGGGCACAAAAGAACAAGTGGCACACGTATTTACAAAATTGCTTCCAAGGGAAGACTTTGATTATCTTCAAGTATCTTCTCCAGAGACTTGGAGTAATTTCTACTCCAAAATGAATGTTTTTGAATGCTTATCTTATATGTCTTAGATTTACACGAGGAAGCACCATAAAGAGGATAATGCATGTTGGGGGATCAATTTCAGGAAGATTTAATTCAAGGGGAGTATCCCCAAGAACAGTTCAGTTAGGGGGAGAAGCCCCAGATGGAAAGATACATTTTCCATTGATGACAAAGGGAAAGAGATCTATCAGATGCAAAGGTAAATTCTTGGAAAAAAAGCACAGAGGCATGGTTCCAGGGGAGCGATGGTCATAGGGGGAGCATGAGTGATATGAATTTAGTATTGCATCAGAGTGTTTCCATCAATGCCAAAGGGGGAGATTGTTGTTTAATTGGGTTGGTTGTCATTGATGTCAACCGTTAAAGAAAGTCTGGTAGCAAATTCCGGTAGCATAAAGGTTTGGGTAATGGACCCAAGTTTGTTTGATGGATAATGGTATGAGTTTTGATTTATTTGTAGGAAAGAATATTCTATATGGATAGTACATTTCATTCCATTTCCATTGGTATGTGGAACCTCACATAACTCCTCACTATTAGAGAGTTATGGCCATGTGAAGTTGGGGAACCCTCATGAGTCATTTAGAAGCCCAAAAAGGTCAAAGTAGTCAAAGTGTTTGGAAAGAAGAATTTATTTAAATAATAAAGTGAAGTGATGAGTGTACTATAAGTCAAAGTGTATACAAAATAAATTATTTAAATAACAAATTTAATGGAGAAATTACTAAGTGGACAAGTGGTTAGAAGTGGGTTAGCCCTAAAATAAGGAAAGTGGGTTAAGATGGTTAGAAGATAATTTAAATAATAATGTGAAGTGATGAGTGTAGTATAAGTGAAAGTGGATACAAAAGAAATATTTTAAATAATAAATTTAATGGATAAATTACTAAGTGGACAAGTGGTTAGAAGTGGGTTAACACTAAAATAAGCAAAGTGGGTTAAGATGGTTAAAAGGTAACCCCTTGAGGAAGCTACATGAAAGTATAAATAAGAGGCAAGGCTCTCTCATGTTAAACACACTTGAGCATATTGAATATGTACAAGTGACCGAGGTAACCAAAGGATATCTAAGCCGAATTTCAAAGGGAAGGTGAAGTAAAGAAGGCCGAAATTCAAATGAGGATAAATTCTTTTGATGATGCTTTCTAAGGTATGTTATTCACAGGTCATCTCACCATTTTTGCAATAACGTTTTTTCTAGAAGGATTCAGACCGTAATATTGGGAGGCCATTGATAAAAAATATCCAAGTAGATGTGATACAAATTTAAGCTTGTGGGTCATTGTATGTTTCGAGTTACACTTCGTGGAAAATAAGGTTTGTGGCTAGTCGTGAAACTAGTCTAAAACAAGTGTTTCGGGTAAAAATGTCATAACTTCTTCATAACAAATCCAAATTTAGTAAGACCAAATGTATTGGTTATAGTACAACATTTAGTATTCGGTGTGCCAGTTTTAGATCCATACAACAAATATTCATGGAGGGGAACGCTCTAAAAGTTAGGTCTCTAGAATAAGCCAAAATTCAACAAGGTATGCCACTTTTGCTATAACTCATTTTCTTATAGGTTCCAAGTAGTGAAATTTGGAGGAATTGCATAAAAGACACTAAAGAAAATTCTTAACATTTTCAGATATTTATTCATTACAGGTACATAGTTATGATTATTTCAAGTTAGGGTTGTTGACTAATCGAAAATTAGTCATGTGAGACTAAAGTAAAGCTTGATAAAATGCTAGTCTCTTGTTGTTAAAGTTAAGGAAGGTTTGCAGGTATGTGATCATATACACCAGGTCTATTAAAAAGTTACAAATCATATTTAGATGATGAAATTGATGAGGGATTTTGGTTGAGGCTGAGGTATAGGTTGGTGCATGGTTGATGCACTTCTTTATGGTACATGTTGATTACAGGTTGAGGTACAAGTTGGTGCATGGTTGATGCACTTGTGTATGGTATAGGCTGATCACAGGTTATTTGGTACAGGTTGGTGCATGGTTGATGCACCCTTTTATGGTACATGTTGATTACATGTTGATTGGTTACAAGTTTACAACAGTATATCTCACAATGATAGTGTGATAGTGATTCCATCATTCTACTTATATTTCAGGGTAGTTGGATAGGGAAAGGACATGTGGTTGTAGACACCTTTTGGTTGTAGCCAGAGAACATAGGGGGTTGTAGCCTCCTTTTGATTATAGCTAGAGAATTGGGAAGTTGGAGCTTCCCTCAGGTTTTAGCCTAAGAAGCTAGGGGGTTGTAGCCTCCTTCTAGCTGTAGCCAGAGAATTGAGGAGTTGGAGCTTCCTTTAGGTTGTATCCTGAGAAGCTAGGGGGTTGGAGCCTCCTTACAGTTGCAGCTAGAAAACAAAGGAAGTCGGTGCTTCCAATGAATGTGATTCTTAAAGACATATAAGAAAAAGCATTATGTAGTTTTCTCTCGCTTTGGGTTTCCACATAAAAACACTGGTGTACTGTGTATGTGCATGATTCCTCATTTTTTCATTATTTATTTACTCTACAACTATTGGATGATAATGATACATTGATATACCACTTACATTTTTTGGTTAAAAATGATTCAATTTCTCTATTACTGATTCACCCCCCCTCCTAGTAATCCAACACCTACTTGGTTTGTCTTTCTTCACATACAATAGAGTTTTTATATCAAGTTATTGTTCAGTCCTTACATTTTCATTCTTTTATATTGAAAATACAAAAATATTAGGAATTTTACATTGTTGGCAGTTGATCTTTTGAGTCCTTATCATTGATCTTAGTACATGTAAAGAAATACTGCATTTTATTTGGAATTGCAAAACTGAATTGAGAATTGCATTTTGAAAAGCATATCATTTATTGGTAATTGAAGTTAGGACTTTGCATTGTATTCATATTAATTTATTTTACTTGCTGAGTCATAACATCACTAGTTTCACGACTGCACCTTTTTGAGTAAGCAAGGCCACTAAAAGTAATGCTATAATTTAAAATTGATTAATAACGATTTTATTTTTCTAGAGTGCACAAACTAGCTTAGGATTTAGAGCCTTGTAATAGGATTTTGTGAGTAAACTTTTCCAAGGCTATTAAATCAACATATGTGTCTGACTAAGGGAGTGGAGAAATCCGTTTTATAATTGGTAATATTAGGAGGCTCTGCTTACAATGGAGTTAAGCATGAGGTCGCATGAGATTTGTTGAAGGGATATCCCCCCGATACCTTCTTAGGGTCAGATATATTTCTGGGGATCTATTCATATATGGAGATCTTTCTAGTACCTTTACCTCTATGAGAGGCAGTGCTTTCAATGTTTCCGGCTTTGTTACCTTGCTAATACGGTGGACCTGATTTACGTCTGTTCACCTGTGCATTGGTTATATCATGGTTTCTTAGTTTCTTGACATAGGTACCACATAGGTTACTTGCAGGGGTTATTTTGTAGGTACCCTAGATCAGATAAGGGTTGGACAACTCACAACCTTTATGGAAGATTGCCTCTCTGGGGGGATCTGACCGACCAATTGTTAAGCCCATGAGGGCCCTTATAAATGATTTTGATACCTTCGATCTTTAGCAGAGGAGTCTCAGACCCCTCTTAGGTGAGGCATACCTACTTTAGAGAGGGAGGCCCCTTTCAGCCACTTTATCATGTTTGTGTGTAGATTGGTCTTTTGATTTTATTTTTGTGTGCTCTTTGATTACTAGTTGTCCATAGGATTTTTTTTTTATATCACGAGTCTTGAGTCATCGTGGAGCCAACCCAGCTTCCGCACAGGTCTCGTTACTTGTTACAGTTACCACCGCATTTTGATTCTTTGCCTTCTAAAAGGTGTAAAGTTACCAAACGTGGTACACACACCCCCACTTATCAGACTTGTGAAAGAATGAGTACTAAATCGAGTCAACAAGATATTGGGAGTCCTTTGACTCCCATACCTACTATAGTTAACGGTACCCCTTTGATACCTTCAACCACAATGGTTGTAGTACCGGAGGTGTCTATCATCACCTATGCTCATCCTATAGTGACTACTCAACCTATAGCCACGAACCCTTTTGGGTCTCTTTGCTACTCACCAGGATATAATGTTTAGTCCATCCCTATTCCCTCTAGTCCTTTTTCTTATGGTATGCCGAATTTCACATCGCAATTTTCAACCTCCATCCCAGAGGCTGGTACGAATACTAGCACCGGACTTGGGGGCACAACTCCTCCACAAACTCCATTCTCGTTTGGTTGTATTCATGTCCCACAAACAAATCCTACCATTGGAGGCATTCCTCCTTTTAACCTCAAGTCTAATCTTGTTGCTTCTGGATGGAGTAAGCAACCTAGCGGACAAGCTACTGCTCACATTCTATCCTTTACATCCACCTCCTCTGTATCGATTCTAACCAACATGTTTGGAATGACGAATCCACCTTTATCCTCTATATTCACACCCAGAGGAGGTCAGTTTCATACTTTGGGCAACCCCCAACCTAGAGCCACTTGTAGATTTTTAATGACAAAAAATCAACAACCTAAAATTCTGTCAAACACTTAGCAACCTAGAGATAATTGTCTTCATAATTTTCAGAAATGGATAACCTCATATTCAGAAATTTCCATAAGCATAAATACACATTGTTAAGAAAAATATCAGCAGAAATAACACAGTGGAAAGCAACCCATAACACTCAAAAATTTAGGCAAATGCCAAGGAAAACCCCAATGCGGGAAAACCCAATGAGAGAGAGAGAGTGAGAGATCTTATTATTATGATTCAGGAAAGTACAAAATAGCAGGAAAACCACATTTCCAACCAAGGAAAATACCTCACAACACCAAATCTGTCCCACAGAAATCTGCCTCATTTTTCATGCCAAAACTGTATTGTTGTATGGCCTCCACCATGCATCATTTTCTGTGCCCAAAGTCAGCGATACAGACTATTCCGTATGACCCAAAAACAATGGAAAAAAAAACAGAAATCCACCTTGAAATCTGTGCTCGAAGTGCCTCAATTTCCATGCCAAATCCGTATGGCCGTACGAACTGTATGAAATTGTATGGACTGTACGGATCCATACAGTATGGCCTCCCACAGGAGAAAAAAAAATCTGGCCCAAAACTGACTGAAATTTTTTCTCAGGATTCGTGCCCTCCTTCCTTGGAAAGTGTGCCCTCTTTGCTGCTCACTTTCCTCTCTCAAGCATGCTCAAAAAATCTCTCTAACTCTCCTCTCAATGCCCTCTCAACATGTCTTGCACACTACCCAATGCATTCTTTTATAGTCTGAAAATGACATTTTCCTCCCAAAGTGTCTTTTCACCTTCCCAACCCTAGATCCAAAGGCCAAGATTAGATCTCACCTTTTTCAAGATCAAGGGTCATGATCCATTCCCTTAAAAATGAATCACTTGAAATATTAAAGTGATTTCACTTTATTAAATAAGTGCTTTATGAAAATAAAGTTACTTTAAAAATAGAAGGTACACTTTATTAAAAAGTCATTTTAATAAAAGAACCACTTGAAACAACTTTATAAAACGTATTACAAAGTTAAGTGCATGGCAGTGTAAACATTAAGGTAACATCCGCATACAAGACAAAATATGCGGAGTACCTCTGGAGCTAAAAACTAACACTCGCTCTTAGCGAGGGAGGTACTTCTGGTATCACCACTAGAATCTGTCTCCATCTCATCGGCTGCCATAGCTACTCCCTCTGTACTAGAAGTCTCTGCTCCCTCTAAACATGAAGCCACTACTCCCACTGCACTGGAAGCCTCAGATGCTACCTTTGTTGTACCATGAACTGAATACATGCTCCTAGGAGACTTCACACTCTCCTGAGCATCCAACTGTGTCAATTCATGCCTGTTGATTCCCTTGAGAGTCCTGGAAGAAGATTGAGTGCCATATATCAACTCTCTCTCCCGTGCTACCTGCTAACTCTCCGACATAGAATCTAAGTCTAGAAATCCACTGGACCCCAACACAGGTCTACCGAACAACCTGTAAAATCCCTCATACTTGACACCAAGCATTACTGTTGTGTCAGCAGTTTCTCCTATAGGATACAAAAACACATGTCCACTGTTGAAAACAACTCCAAATCCACTCTCATCTAAAGCTGACACTGAGAGCAAATTAACTGTCAACTCTGGAACATATAACACCTCGCCAACCTCCAGAATACCTCCTGACTCTAGTTGGAATCTCATCCTTCCAACCCCCTTTACTACATGTTGTGGGTCAGCTCCATAATTCACACTACAGTTTTAGTCTATCTCTGTAAGATCGAGGAAAACTGACCTTAGCCCCATCATGTGCCAAGAAGCACCAGAGTCCACAAACCAAGATTCAATGTCCTCGAGCACTAGGCATCCACTTCCCACAGAACCAACTATGAGAGAGAACTCCTTCTCAAATCTCTGAGCAAACTCTACAACTTCTGTTGAAGCTGACACATCCAGTTTCAGTTTCTTCTTCTTGTTGTTCGGACATTGACTAGCATAGTGGCCAGTCTTGTGACATGCAAAGCATTTCACCTTGCTCATGTCCTTCATATTTCCCTTTAACACAAGAGAAACATTCTTGTCGTCTGCACCATCCAATGCCTTTTCCTGAGGCCCCTCTCATATCTTCTCCTACGTAAAATCATCCCGTAATCTGCTCCAGTCAGGGAGCTTCTGTCTCCCCACCATGCACTTGATGAAAACTTCCCACTCCTTGGTGAAGCCTTTAAGGGCTATCTGCACCAACTCTGATTCAGGAATGACCTCACCAACACTTGCCAACTTGTCCTTCACCTGTGCAACCCAGGTGAGGTAGGTGGCCACACTCTCTCCTTTGACCATCCTAGTTCCATGGAGCTTGTCCCAGAGATCCATTTTCCAGTTCTCGTTCTTAGTCTCATACAAGCCTTTCAGTGCAACCCACATTTTATTGGATGTCTTATTCTCAGCCAAATGTGGAATAAGGTGGTCTCTGACCCCATGCAAGATGATTCTCTGAGTCTTAACTTCATTCACCTCATGAACATCAAGAGTTGTGGGATCTGTAGGTACATCTATAACAGTGTTCGCAAACGACCACAATTTGATCTCCTTGAGAACACTGTTGATTCTAACTTTCCACTGCAGGTAGTTGGAGATCCCCTCCAATCTATCTTCAAACCTGATGCTGGAAGTCATCTTTGTCCACCTGACAAAGAACCTTTTTTCCCTTCTTCAAGCAAATACAACAACAAATCACTTGTTGTTCAAAGTGCCAAATGTTGCCCACTGAACTTCAGAGCACAAGCTCTGATACCATGTAGAATTTTAATGACAAAAAATTAGCAACCTAAAATTATGTCAAACACTTAGAAACCTAGAGATAACTATCTTCATGAATTTCAGAAATGCATAACCTCATATCCAGAAATTTCCATAAGCAGAAATAGACATTGCTAAGAAAAATAGCAACGGAAATAACATAGTGGACACAAACCCATAACACTCAGAAATTTAGGAAAATGCCAGGGAAAACCCCAATGTGGGAAAACCAAACGAGAGAGAGAGAGATCTTATTATTATGCTTCAGGAAAGTACAAAACAACAGCAAAACCACATTAACAGCCAAGGAAAATACCACACAACACCAAATCTATCCCACAAAAATCTACCTCGTTTTCTATGCCAAAACCGTACTATTGTACAGCCTCAACTGTGCCTCATTTTCGATGCCCACAGTTAGCTATACAGACTATTCCATACAGCCTAGAAACATCGAACAAAAAATAGAAATCAACCTCAAAATCTGTGACTAAAGCTGCCTCGATTTCGATGTCAAATCCGAACAGCTGTATGGAATGTACAGAATCGTATGGACTATACAGATCCATACAGTATGGCCTCCCATAGGATAAAGAAAAATTTTGGCCCAAAACTCACAGAAAAGATTTCTTGGGGTTCGTTACCTCCTTCCTTGGAAAATGTGCCCTCTTTGTTGCTCACTTTCCTCTCTCAAGCATGCTCAAAAAATATCTCTAACTCTCCTCTCGATGTCCTCTCAACATGTATTGCACACTAGCCAATGCATTCTTTTATAATCTGAAAATGACATTTTCCCCCCAAAGTATCTTTTCACCTTCCCAACCCTAGATCCAAAGGCCAAGATTATATCTTTCCTTTTCCAGGATCAAGGGTCATGATCCATTCCCTCCAAAATGAACCACTTGAAATATTAAAGTGATTTCACTTTATTACATAAGTGCTTTATGAAAATAAAGTCACTTTAAAACTAGAAGGTAGACTTTATTAAAAAGTCATTTTAATAAAAGAACCACTTAAAACCACTTTATAAAACCTATTAGAAAGTTAAGTGCCTGGTAGTGTAAACATTAAGGTAACATCTGCATACAAGACAAAACATGTGAAGTACCTCCTTAGCTAAAAACTAACACCACTCCGACTGGGGACAGTTTTTATAACCCTCATCAGAAGATTCCTAATGGAATGGTGCCCAACCAACCCCTCATGAATGAGTCTAGAGGAGGGTCTTATAATCCCAGACAGGGCCATGGTACTTACCAGAACCCTAGATGGGTTGTGATTCCCCAACCACAATCTTTTCAAGGAGCTTGGTGCCAAATGTCGTAACCCCATCTAACTTTTCTAGCCACGCTCAATCTGCCAGAATTGTCTAAGTTAATGAATGACCCTATGCGTCATGATCTGTCATGGCCCCCCATCCCCACCAAGCTTCCTTCAGATATTAAAAAATTTAAGGGTAGAACTGGTGAGGATCCTAGTGATCACGATACCACTTTTCACCTTTGGTGTTCTTCGAATTCCCTTAATGACAATTCTATTTGGTTAAGATTGTTTCAATGCACCCTCACAGGGGTTGCCACGAAATGGTATATCGAGCTACCTAGGGGGGCATATTGAACTTGTAATCAGTTGGTCTTAGTCTTCCTCAACCACTTCCAATTTTCGATTCGTTACGATGCCAGCATAGAACTTTTGTCGACCTTTCGTCAAGACAAATCCACTCATATCTAGGACCACATATAGGAGTGGCGTAGATGGAAGAGGTTGATCAAGGCCTACATACTCCCATAATTCCTACTAGAGTGGTTCCTTAAATCTCTCCTCGCTTATATTTCAAAGGATGTTTCTACATCTGGGGTTACGTCTAAGGAAGAAGCAATTTTTAAAGACCATTAGTTAGATCTTATATATGCTCAGTTTGGGATGTTATACGAGATTCTTCTAGACGCACCGAGGTCAAACTATGACCCTAGATAAAAGCCCCTTCAATTGGAAATCCATAGACGCGGTGACAAGCCACATGAAAGACTTGTCTCTAAACTAGTATGTAGGAGGGCTAGCTTCATTTGTGTCCTCCAATCCCACTCAGTTGACGGATGTACGCTCTGTGAAATCGTCGACCAGCTCGAATGGTAACCAACAACCAGGAGGGAATAAGAAGAAATGATGTAATAATAATTGTAAGAGTGGGAAGAATAATAATTAACCCAAGGACAATGGTAGTAATTAGAATACGAATAATAATGTAGGTGAGGGAAAGAAGGAAAGGCAGAAGGTGAAGTTTCCCTGTAATCTTTGTACAGACGATCACCTTATCCATTTATGCCCCAAACTTGTGGAAGCTGCGAGGTGTTTATCTCTACTGCCCACCGTGATGACTAATCCTTTTCCACATAACCGACACATGGCCTTGATCTCCTTGAATGTCGAAAATGTGGCGAGTGGGAGTCAAAATACACCGACATAATATGGTGAGCATAATATGGTTAAATCTGAGGTTAATGTAGCCACTCAGTATCACGATTATAGTTCTCCACAGACTGTACCTAATCAAGAGTTTCCCCCTCCTCCAGAGACACCCTTACAGATTGAAATACTAGAGCCCCCACCTTGTATTCCAAAAGGGGTACTAAAGCGCTCTACCGACAATCCTAATGCTAGAGCTTGCCATAATTACTCTATTGTTGAGGATTTGGTTCAAACCCCTTGTGCGATGTCGGCTCTAAAGGCACTCCAAACGTGTCCTTCATAGAGGAATGGCTTGCTATCTATGTTAGTAACTCTAGATCCTTGTGGCTCTAAAGTTATCATGTTTGACATCACATATGTGAAGCCTCGCTTGCCTTACCATGTGGCATTCCAAATCCACGTGGGTTACTCGAAGTATACCATCAAGCATATTGTTGTTGATGAAGGCGCTGCAACATGTGTGATGTCCCTGGTCTATTGGAAAGCCCTCAGATCTCTGACCTTTCTCAGTCTCTAACCATGTTGACTTCTTTTGACAATCATTCCTTCCACCCTCACGATATTCTTCCTTCCTTTCTAGTCTAGTTAGGTGGGAAGATGATAGAAGTGGATGTTGAGGTGGCTAATGCACCCCTCGATTATAACTTGTTACTAGGACACAATTGGACTTACACTATGACTTCAATCGTATCGTCTGTTGTTTGTACTCTTTTTTTTCCTCAGGATGGGAAGATCGTGACGATCGATTAGTTGTCCTTTGCATATGATAGTCCCAATGGATTTGTTGGACCATCGATCCCCGTGATCGAAAATTCTCAGATGACAACTAAGAATATTTGTGTTAGAATGTATTCATCCCTTATGGGTACCTTCGACTTCATGGCAGCGGTTCACCATATTTACACCATGTCCAGTAGGCTCGTTTCATCAGAGAGGTTCGTTCCTTTCTGCACTTCCAATTTTAATGATCCTTGGAAAATACCTTCCTCGATGATGTCTTGTGAAGGTCAGTCACATTCTAGAATGGACATGCTACTATCAACAAAAAAGATTGCGTATCAAGTTTTTCTTGACTCTTTCTCTGATTCAAATCCTGTTACCTCGCAAACAAACGAGGAGGATCCTATTCTAGAGTCCGTGTGGGCCACTTCGTCGTCTTGTTCATGTGACTTCCTCGATGAGAATTTCTCCCAGAGCTTTCCAGAATCGAGCAAGATGATTTTAGATCTACTTTGAGCGTGATAGTCAGTCACGCCATAGTTCCACTTGATACACACAACATTTATGCTGAAGGAAACATGGTGAGTATCTCCCCTACCGTCACAATCGATATCTCTTGTATCCCTAGCAAGATTGAAAATGTATACATCGATGCAGATTGTTTGCCAGAAGAAATCCTGATCTACATCGAACTCTTCATGGAATTCCGAGATGTATTCACTTGGTCATATGAAGAGATTCTAGGAATCAACCCTCGAATTTTTGAACATGAGATTAAAACTCACCCGGATGATAAGCCTGTTTGACAAGGTCTTAGAGCTGTCAATCCCTTGAAGGCCCCTACTATTAAGGCAAAGGTAGAAAAACTGTTGAATGTTGCCTTTATCTACCAAATTCCCTTGACTGAATGGGTATCCAATCCCGTTCCTGTGAATAAAAAGCAAGGAACTGTCTGTGTATGCATGGATTTCCATGACCTGAACAAAGTATATCCTAAAGACAACTTCCCGACACCCTTCATCAATCAAAATCTTGATGACTGTGCAAGAAGCGAGGTTTTTTATTTCATGGATAGATTTTCAGGGTATAACCAAATTCATATTAAACCTGAGGCAAAACATAAGATGAAATTTATTTTCCCTTGGGGTACTTTCGCATACCAGAAAATTCCTTTTGGCCTTAAAAACGTCGGAGCAACCTTCCAACGAGCCATGACCTTCTCATTTCATGATCTCAAGCATATAGTTGAAGCCTATCTTGACGATCTTGTTTCTCACTCCCATAAGAGAGTGGATCACCCTAAGCACCTTTGGGTAGTATTTGAAATATTTAACCATTATCACATCCGGTTGAACCCTCATAAATGAATATTTTGCGTTAGGTCAGGTCGTCTTATAGGATTTTTAGTCTCTGAGATTGGGATCATGGTAAATCCATTAAAGGTTGAAGAAATACTTTGATTGCCTCCCCCGCACACTATTCGCCAACTTCAAGGTTTACATGGGAAAACTAACTTTTTACGACGGTTTATAGTGAAATATGCCAATATTAATAAGGGTTTCGTGCATCTCTTAAAAAAGGACACTCCTTTTATCTGATATGAGCAAGACTAGGAGCCCTTCTATTCTTTGAAGAAATCCTTGGTATCGACGCCTCTGTTGAAGTCTCCAAACTACAGTAGAGATTACTTGTTTTATGTCTCCACGTCCGAAGAGACGATTGGTATGGTGTTAGTTGAGGAGGATGATGAGCTCTGTGAGCATGTCATTTACTAACTTAGTTGAAACTTAGTCGGCCCTTAACTCAAATATTCTCATGTTGAAAAGCTAGTTTTGGCTATCGTTCACGCAGTCCAACGATTACGACATTATATATTTCTTTGCAAAACTACTATGGTTGTCGATGTCAATCCATTTCAATACTTCCTTATGAGGCATATCATAGGAGGAAAGTACAATAAATGGATTGTCATTCTATAAGAGTTCGATCTCGATTTCGCTTCTGCGAAGTCCAAAAAATCACTATTTTTTGCAGAATTAATATCTGACTTCACTTGATTGGACGAGGATGTTATTCATGTTGATTCATTTGCAGATGAACACATTTTTCTTGTCTCATTGTCAGACCCCTAGTATGGAAACATTGTTCTCTATCTTCAAACTTTGAAGTTCCTGTTTATGGGTCTTAAATCCATTAGTTTAAAAGTAGGAACCAAACCCGCCACCGAGGCCCAATTAGACTCTTCAGCATTTAAATATGGAATGGTTCTCTAGATCTTGTGATCCAGACAAATTATCGATGGGCTTTGTTTTTTCTTTTGAAGGATCTTCCTTCAATTAGGACTATTCTCTTCTGTGTTTTCTCTTGGGTGGGATTGGTATGAGAGATTCAATCCATTATAAACCAACTTGAAAAAAAAGAGGATTATGTTTTAACTACTCGGGGAAGAGGCTGAGCTTGGGATAACCCGTTGTTCAAACATGCAGACAATTATTCTATACCACAGACCTAGTACTAATACATTAACCATGTGAGAATCCAATTATTGTCCGAGAAACTAATTATCAGAAAGAAAACACATATGTAATAAGATAATGGCAAGAAAAATAATTCATCTACCATAACCATTCATTACATAATAACACAATTATTTATCTTCATCATTAAAGTAAAGAACATCAAAACATTGCACCAGATAACTTGACAACAAAATCAATTACTCTTATTCATTACTGCATCATTCATGAAACAATATAGGAAGTAGTTCTTCTCCAAGTCCAATCACATGCATTTGATGAAAATAACTTGTCTTTGGTCCAGAAGGACTTCTCAATTCATAGTAGCTTCAAAGTAATTCTTAACAACCAAAAAGAAAGAGTTATTACAACAACCATCGACCTTGGACTCATTGGTCGATTTCTTTATTTATAATATAAAGTTTAACTGAAATTAATGACTAAGTGCAATTTAAGAAAAACAAAAATCACCACGTGGCATCATATTCTAACAGTTTCTTTAACAGTCAACCCGAGATATTTCTTGAAAAGGGTGAGTTCTCTCATATTCGAACCAACTGATAAACAATTCTTCACAAGTTTGGGCCCATGGAAATCTGTGTTGTTCCATCGGAGCTGCATATATCCCCTTGATGTCCACTGCATGCACCCGACACTTTACTAGATTGGAGTTCAATTGATGTAGCGTGGTTCGGGCTATGATTGGAGACTCTGTGAATCATTGCACTAGCCCCAGCCTTGCATCGGTCATCTTTGCGAGCTCTTCGATCCATAGCGAGTCTTGTTTGGCATGCGACTTGACTACATCACTCAGGTCGACAAAGTTGTCAGCGGTGACGAACTCGGAGATTTCGATATCCTTTGTTGCTCTGTTGATTTTGCTTCGATGTTTTGTTCAAGTTCTTCAGTGAGGTCACGGAGCAAATTTTGGTTGGTATTCGGGAGGATATTTTTTGCAAATTACGGTTGAGGTAGTTTAGCGATCACGTAATATATAGTAAGACACACACAAACATAATAGACTGATTCGTACCTATGGAGCTCGTTAGTCCTGATCGTTTAATACTTATGTGATCCTAGTCACCCCTTTGAATGACCTATGATGTCCTTGTCCACACTGTCACTCCCCTTCAGTTTAAATGAGTTACGTCAGCGCACCATAGCGTGGCAAATCAAGTATGCCATATATGAGCATAGGAATCATCACAGTAGTTGCTCGACCTTTGGGGCTAGGAAAGGATGCCAGATTCAAACGTGTGCATGTACTCTCCCAAAAGGTTGGATATCGTAATAAGGAATTCATTAAATGCCTCAGGTTGAGGTGAGTTGTTCCTATGGAAGCCGTACCACCAAGTGTGTCAACTATCATTCGTTAATAATGGAAGCTGGGAAGTTTAAAGAGATTGGATTGATCGTACCATATATTCCTTCCAACTTCGATTGGCGATGCTTCATGCATTCTAGGTTGCATCCATCGAGTAGTTGTGATGTGTTAAATCTTCAAGACATCCTGTCTCAAGGCATGAGTGTTCTTTGGGACGTTCTGTTTTTCTTCGTCATTCCGCTATAAATTCTAGGGGCTCTGCGGGGAATTCTACGCATCAACCAAGTTTATACATCTGTAACATTGGTCTTGCGAGTCTAATTCTGGCGAAACTCTATGTCGTAGTCCTTTACTCATCCGCAGATGTCTAAGCCAATATGTTGTTTCTCTATGGGATCCCCTTTAAACAAGGGGTGGGGTTTGCGAGGTAGTCGGAGTGCCAGGTCTAAGCCCCAACATGCATGGGACTCTTTCTTATTGGCATCAAGTGTCCCTAAAGCTTCAATAGGAGGTACCCACCTTTTCTTCGAAACAATGTCAATGTCTCAAGAGGAGGTGGGAGTGGAGAGAAATACGTCTAAATAAAATATATTGGGGGTCATTCCCTCTTAGGAGAAGACATCGCAGAGGAGGGGAAGGCATAGGAAAGATAAGGGAAAAGGGGGAGAAGACCGCCTCCCAACTGAGCTGAGTGTACACCCAGCCGCTGAGGGGTTTATGATGCAGACTACCTAGCTGGAGCCTGTCGGGACTACCAGTAGAGTAAGAGGGATATGAAAGGGAAGGCCAAAGGAACCGGGTTCTCCTGCTGAGAGTCCCATCCAACAAATAGAGTGGGCCCAAATTTCCATAGTCAAACTTTACCAAGAAAATAGATATTTGCAGAGAAAGTTGGTGGCGAAGAACCAAGAGGTATCGACGTCGCAGGGTCATGAAAGAAGCACAATTTGGCTCAAGAGATGGCTTCGGGAAGCACGAGATACAATTCTGCAGCTGCATGAGGCATAGATGATGACGGGGAAGGAGAAAAAAGAAAACACTACAAGGAATGAGGAGTAGTCTGGGAGAAGATCTGTGTGCAGGAGATACATAATGGGCAGGCTCTTGCTTTGCATTCTTCAAAGTGACGCTTGATAGTTTTCTCTTTTTTCTGTAAGGGTTTTCATATTCTCACTGTAACCGGGACAGTTAGTCAAGGCATTGATGTTGTTTATTTGTATGTAACCTGAGCTCAGCAGGATCTTTAATTATATGAAAATTCGAAAGCGTTTTGAATGTATCATGTTCCCTTTTCGTATGTAAATCTACCATGTTTTTTCTTTTATCTAAGTTTCTCGCAAATTATGGGATTTTATAATTACCATTGTTCTGAGTTTCTTTGTAAGTTCATTGATATGTTCCTTTTAAAACTTCTGATGTTGATTGATGCTGATGTGGTGTTACTGACTCGGGTTATTAAAATATTTAAAACATAAAATCTAGAAATCGTCTAGTGGGTAAGGATTGCACTTGGGGACTTTGTTTATGTTGAACATGCTAAAAAAGATAGATATTGTGATTGTCGATGCCGGGACGGCGTCGGGGATCAGCGTCCAAACGAAAAATTAATTCGTATCTTTCTTTGTGGATTATCATTTTTGTAAATATCCGATGCCGAAATCATTTCAGGAGTCAACGATCGACGATACCACTCCTCTCCTTGTGCGACACTTACTCTTTTTTTTTTCCTGCCAAAGATGAATGGATTGGTCTTTGACGATATTCTTGTTGAAGCTCATTCGCAGAAAAGAGAAACTTTCATCCCCGGATGCCGATGAAGATCAATGCTTGGCTATTTTATCTTTTTATGAAAAGTTCTTATCGCACTTAAGTCTTCTCGATGTCGAATCCCTTAAGCGCGTCCAAAGACGCTTTGACTGTCGATTTCTTAAGTAGTTGTTAATTTAGTTTCCTTTAAAATTAAGGTGATTCTCTATATGTTCAAACAGTCTTTAAACAATTCAAACATGAAAACATAGAAGATAAGCACAAGTAGAAATTTCATATTGAAGTGGAAACAAACAGTGCAAAGGATCAAGTGGTACCCTAAAAGTAGAAATGGACATAGACTTTTTAGGGTGCGTTGAGTGCTCCAAAAATGGCGATTCATTGGGTGAAAGAAGAATCTTTGTTCCTCCTCCAAGGCTCAACCGATACGGAAGATGATGGAGAATCTTAACTAGTCTTAAATCGGAACCTCTTAAACTTTTCATTTGAAGTTCTTCAGTTGATGCTTCCAGGTCTTCCTGTGGGGTTTAAACCCCTTTCCTCCTTCATTTCCTTTGACCCTGACTCATGCCCCATTTTTACAAAATTTTAGCAAAGTATTCATCGGCATGAAGCCTTTAATTACCTCTACTCACCTGCTTCGGTGTCGCTCCGCTGCTAGCAAGCATCCATAGCCCCGACGGAGTCACCCCAACATCACAGACCTTGATATTCTTCCAGCGAGCATCCATAGCCCCGACAAATATATCTGCATACCCTCTCCTACTGTTCACTCTTTTGATAATATCAATTTTATTTCAGCATGATTCCCTGAGTGAGTGGGAGAGGAGGATGTCTGTTTATTTGCAAAGTGAGATGGTTAAGGTGGATCTTTCACTAGCTCCATCTTCTGGGTTCATGTATTCCTTTCCAGCTTTCCTTCTTTCCCTTGAGGTCTTACCGAACCACAAACTAGACACTTCTGACATTTCTCCAAAGTTGTTAAATTGCTTAGGTTAAACAAAGGATTCCTCAAAGTAATCGCAAGTTCTCCAGTGCTTCTGGTGTTTGTAAGTGACCGATGAGTTAGAAACAGGGTTCTCTATGTTGCACGATTTTAAGGCCAACCATTGTTTTTCCAGACATACCTTCAAAAACACAGGAAACCAGAAAGAAAAGAAACAACAAAAGAAGTATTTCGCAATCATGAAGATACTCAACATAAAACACACTAATATATTTATTGATGTTTTTATTATTGGAAGTATTTTTTTAGAGCTTGGCCATTTACTGGGAGGGAATCAAGTTCCCCCCTCAGATTTTGCAACCGATAAGTTCCTGCCCCAATCTTCTCAGCCACTTGGAAAGGTCCAAGCCATAGATTCTGAAACTTAGAATGCTTCCCTTTTGGTTCATTTGCCCTGTCCCACTTCAGAAAAGTCTCCTACCTCAAAGTCCTTTTCTTTAGCCTTATGCTTATCAAACCATCTTTTCACTATCTTTTGGTGAGATAGGAAATTAGAATTATCCTTTTCTCTCTCTTCTTCTAGCATGAGCAGAGTGTTGATTCTTTGTTGTATGGACGATGAAGGTTCCTCATTGGAATCTTGGGCTAGTTGAAGCGATGGAAGATAGAGCCCATTTGGGAGGATGGATTCTTTCCCGTAGGCAAAAAAGTACGAGGAATTCACTATAGCTTCCTTGGGTATGACTCTATCATCCCATAGAGTATTATGGAGTAGATTATGCCAATTTCTTTGGTTATCTGCAACTGTCTTCTTTAATATTCTCACTAGTTTCTTATTAGTTGATTCTGCCACACTGTTTCCCTTGGGATAATAATTTACAGAGTACTTAATTATGATTCCTTTGTCTAGAGAAAACTCCGTCAATGTGGTGGAAGAAAAATAAGTTGCGTTATCAAAGACCAGAACAAAAGGGACACCAAAACTTGTGATCAGTTGTTGTTCTATGAATTGGATTACTACCTTCTCGTTTACATGAGTCAGAGGAATGGCCTCTGCCCATTTTGTGAAATAGTCGGTGGCAGTAAGAATGTACCTGTGCTGTTTTGAAGAGCTAGGTGTGATTTCTCCTATGATATACAATCCCCATTGCTCAAAAGGCCTAGAGACAGTCACAGGTTGGAGTGGGACTCTTGCTCTCTTCTCCTTTCCAGCATTTTTTTGATACGTCTTACAGTTTCTAACGTAAGTATGAGCGTCTTTGAACAAGGTGGGCCAATAATAGCCGACTCTCAGAATATTATGGGTAGTGGTGTTTCCTATGAAATGTCCCCTAGCAGGGCCATCATGGAGTTCCTTCAGCACTTTGTCTGCGTCTTCACATTCAAGACATATTAATAGTACTCCATCATAATTGATCCGAAAGACTACCGAATTTATAAGGCGATATTGTGCATATTTTAACTTGAGGGCTCTCCTTTCCCTAGGGTTGAGGTTTTTAGGACAAGTCCCGTGATGTAGAACATAATTTAAATCCTTATACCAAGACTCTTGTGCTGGGGAGATGTAGGATACTTCGCCACACCATAGTGCTATTTCGTTTTCCCATCCTAAATCTTCATTTACTTGGTACTGGGCTTCGAATGCAAGCTTGCATAACCCTTTTCCTCTTACTAATTTGGCAGGTTTTATATCTAGATCAAATTCCTGGATTACCGCCATCCAGTTCCCTCTTATTTCCCCCATTCCTTGCTAGGTAAACAAGGATCAGACTGCAGGGTGTGGCACAATCACTTTAGTGTGTTTCTTGAGGATGTAAGACCTGAAATGTTTTACTACCTTATATACCGCATAGGCCTATTTATCTATAGGAGGATAGTTGAGATCAACTCCTTGAAGATTAGTGGTCATGAATGACACTGGGGCCTCATTGTTGTCATCATCCTTCTGAGTCAAAACTGCAGCTAATGATTGGTCGAAGGTGAAAGTATAAAGGGAGAAGTCTCTATTGAAATCAGAACTTTGCAACACTGGGGCCCGGGATATAGCAGCTTTGATATTGCTGAAGGCATCTTTTCGCTCATCATCCCACTTAAATTCGACATCCTTGCAAATCATCTTGTGTAAGGGTTTGATGATTTTTGCGAAATCGGGAGTGAACTTCCTCACAAAATTGATTTGCCTGAAAAAGGACTGCATAACTTTCTTGTTATGGGGCAAGGAAAGTTGAGTTATGGCCTTAATCCTCTCTAGGTCTATGTGAATACCTGCTTGACATATACTTTGACCTAACAAGTTGCCTTCCTTGACACTGAAGATAGTTTTCTTAGGCTTTAAGGATATACAGTATTTCCTACACCTTTCGAAAATATGAGTTATGTGTTGGATGTGATCTTCTCTATTCTTCAAATACACTGTTATGTCATCTAGATACACTACCACACACTTATTGATTAGTCCCCAAAAATATATGTCCATGGCCCTTTGTAAGGTTGCTCCTATGTTAATTAACGTGAAAGGCATGCATTTATAAGTGAATGTTTCCCACTTGGTTTGAAAGGTGGTTTTTAAGCGATCTTCCTCCAAAACCAGGACTTGGTTGTAACCTGAGAAATTGTCTAGTAGAGAGAAAATATCCAAGACAGACACGGTCTGCAAGAGTTGTTACATCGGCGGGACTGGGAAATTGTCCTTTTCTGAAGCTCTGTTGAGGTTCCTAAAATCTACGCATAGGTAGATTTCACCCAACTTTTTCCTCACAAGAACCAGATTTTCTACCCATGCGGAAAGTCTAACCTAAAAAATGATCTTTGCATCCAAAAGCTTCTTTAATTCCTGGTACATGAGAGGTTCCAGGGATGGGTGATAGTTTCAGAGCTTCTATTGGAAAGGTTTCACTTCGGGTTTTAACGGGATGGTGTGTTGAATGATGCAGGTATCATACGTTTTCAGATATTTATAAGACCATGCAAATACATCTTGGTATTGTCTGAACAATTTGAGATAAGCTTTCCTTTCTTCCTTAGATATAGTCTTGCCGAGATTCACATTCTTTGGGTTTTTTGGGGTCCCAAGATTTATAGTTTCATGTAGGGGAGAAGAGCTACTAGTCTTTGCATTTTTAGATCATTTAAATCTCTCTTTTAGATCAAACAAATTTTCTAGATTAGCTATCCCTTTCGGGATTGTGTGAGCCTTTTATTTATCCATGGGTTGTCCTGTCCGAGGATTGGTCTCTATTGATTGCTCTTGGAATTCTTCATTGTCAATAGCGAGATCTTTGAAATTGTCTTGGTTGGTTAATAAGTTTATGATCTATTCATCTCCTTCAAATACTTTCCAATTGGAAATGTTATTAGGTACCGATGGTTTGTAGAGCAGCTCCACAGTGAATCAGGAGGCTTCATAATCCTCTAGAGTTGTCATCCTGGAAGCAGTTGTGGCCAAGGAGTCAGCGAGAATATTCTTTGCTCTGGGGATCGCTGTAACATTGAAGGCTTCAAAGTGCTCTATTAACCTATGCACTTCTTGTTGATAGTTATTTAGGTGAGGAGAATTGCAATGCATAGTATTTCTTACTTGTCTAACAATAATTTCAGAGTCTTTGAAAACTTTCAATTCTTTGAAATTCGAATCTATGGCTTTTCTTTAATCCTTATACTAGAGATTCATATTCGATGATGTTGTTAGTACATTCGAACTCTAGCCTATAGGATAGGAAATGATGTTTACCTTTAGGATCGATGAGGATGCATCCCGCTCCTGACCCTTCTTGCGATTTAGATCCATCAAAATAGAGGGTCCAAATTTGTGAACAATTGTTCTTTTCCTTTCCCTTGTCAATTTCTCACCCTTCTATCTTTTGTCCTATAATCTCCAACACGGGGTTTTGACAGAAGAGGGTGTCTCCTATCAGTATCGAAGACTTCTCTTGAAAAACCATTTCAGAGTTTTGGATAAGAGGAACATCAGACAAGAGAGGAGCAAGGATTCCGAAGTAGGAATCGTAGGAATAATTTCCCAATATGGGGAAATCTGTGGATGAGGGTTTTTTCGAGGTTTCTAGATCGATGATTGACTGTTTCAGATATCTCTCCCTATCGATTATGATCATTTTCTTGTATCCCTTTAGTGGTAGACAAAGGTGTTCCCAGTATGTACTGAAGTACCTGTTTATCTTTTCAGACCAATCTTGTCTCAGCAATAGCCCATATGCCTTTGGGATATCTACTACAATGATGTCAATCACTTGCACAAATGTGGGGTGTGTCGATATTCTGATCATCACATATTTGAGTTCTACTATGACCTTGACCTGGGTTCTGTCTAGTTGTATGACATGTTTATCACTCTTGAGAGGAATGACATTTAATGTTTTACAAACAGACAAGGGCATGACATTGGAAGACGCTCCAGAATCTACCAAACAGTTGTGAAGGTTTCTATTGAAGACTTAAAATGTTAAGAGGAATGGTGGGACAAAAGGCTTTTCCTTTCTATCTCCTGAACATGTGTTCATAGTTGGTTCTCCCACCAGATCTATGGGAGACAGATTTATTTCTAGACCATTACCCACCATCGGGTTTTATACTGAATTCAAAAATTGTAACAGAAAGTCCTTCTGCTGAGGGATCCTGCATATTTCCATAACTGATATATTATTCTTCAGCTTCTTCAAATATTCGACCACATTGTAATCTAGTTTGGGTGATTCCTAGGTATGAATGCTTATAGGTTTTTTACCAAGAGTGAAAGATGTTTTCGGGCGATCAGGAGTTAACTTACTTTTCAAGGCCTGGGTAGCATCGGTATATTTTGAGCTAGGCAGACCCTTACTGTGTGTCTGTATCACCGAAAATTTCGTGGGTTGTTCCTGAGGCTCAAACAGGTCATTGAAAGGCATGATCAGGTCAGGATCCCATATCATCATGGTTGTATCTCATGGTGGGTCCATCTCTTCCTGGTTAGTAATATTCATAACCAAAATGCTTGGTTGTTCGGTTGGGGAGACTTCATCTAGAAACCGATTGGCCATCAAATTCATGGCATGTACCCATTGAGGGAAGTCCCTTTCAGAGTGGTTTTCCTGATGATAAGTACAGAAAGAATCAGACGCAATATTCCCTAGGTCAATATTTAAGTTAGCTGGGGGAGGTTCAATTGCTTTTAAAGGTGGGTTTCTTTTAAAGAAAGTCTTATAGAGAATTTGGACTTGGATTCCCTCTCCTTCATTTCTCTTCATGTCTATGATCTCATTTGATAATTTCTTTACCATGCATTGTAGATATTCTATATCCCCATTACCCTTGTCGGGAGTTTGTTTAGTTGGTTTCCCTGGCAGTCTAGTCAAAAGGAGTCCTATCTTGGGAGGGGGCTGGGCTTCTTTATTTACTAGAGAGGCCTAGACTTCTTTACATACTTTCATATAGAATTCTATTGTCTTGGCCTATTCAAAATTTTCCACCAAGGTTTTCTTAGTGTCTCTTTTTACAAACATAGAAATAGAAGACAGGAGCACGTTAACATAAACCTTGATTTGCAACTCTTGAGTTGGTTTTTCCGTGAGCTTGAATTTGTTTAATATGGTCGTGAATATTTTATTGAAATCTTTGACCCTTTCTTTTGCACTCATGGTGGTTGTGAAAAAATCAGTCATCATAGCTCCCATAGTAGTTTCCTCCACAAATTTGTCTAGAAAATCTTTCTGGAACTTGGTCCAGTTGGTTATAGATCCTACTGGCAAATTAAAATAACACGTGGAAGATGAATTTTCAAACGTGTAGGGGAAAAGTGTGAAGAATACATATTCATGTTGAACGTTCATAAGTCTGATCGCGAGTATGAACTTCTTGATATGATATTTAAGTAAACCTGAAGTTTCAGGGTTGTACTTGGGAAGAAGCTTCTCCAAGTGTCAGGGAAAGATTATGCACTCATCCAGGGATGACCCTGGCATCTTTGGCGAACCAAGGTTGGTTGTTTTGAAGTGGTATTTCCCTTTCCTCCCCATGTTCGTTATTACCTTCCATATCTTTGGAATCCAAGTTGAGCTCTTCTTATTCCGAAAATTCATCTGGCTCAGAGATGTCGTTGGTTGGCATCTCAGGGATAAGATTTAGAGGGTGTTCAAGTTCAGTGATCTCGAAGTCTATCAAGTCTTCTACCGTGTGTACGAAAACTTCGTCGAGAGTATTGAACATCAGTCTGCTTATTTTTTTTCTTCAAGGAAGTATTAGAGCTAAGAGAAACGCATCGATCTATCAGGCGTAGGCTCTTGTAAGTCTTCTAAACTGATTTAATTCCTCGTGAGGAAGAGCATAAGGTATTTCGAGGAATAATTGTTCTTCCTTGGGCTGGGGTGAGTTACCCGTTTTGGGAGTACTCAACGTGTGTGGTTTGTCTTGTGAAGGACTAGCCATGCATGTGGGCTGTTATGAATCTATAGGTTGTTTTAAATGCTATATAAAATATATATTCAACCATTCATTCTTATGCCCTCCTTCTAGCGCCAATTCTGTTGATGGGTCTTAAATCCCTTAGTTCAACAGTAGGAACCAAACCTGCCACTGAGGCCCAATTAGACTCTGCAACATTTAAAGATGGAATGGTTCTCCAGATCTTGCGATCCAACCAAATTATCGATGGGCTTTGTGTTTTATTGTGAAGGCTCTTCCTTCAGTTAGGACTATTCTCTTCTGTGTTTTCTCTTGGGTGGGACTGGTATGAGAGATGCAAGACAGTATAAACCAACTTGAAAACAAACATGATTAAGTTTTAAATACTGGGGGAAGAGGCTGATCTTGGGATAACCTGTTGCTCAAACATGCATGCAATGATTCTATACCATAGGCCTAGTACTAATACATTAACTATGTGAGTATCCAATTACTGTTTGAGAAACTAATTATCAGAAAGAAAGCACGTATGTAATAAGATAATGGAAAGAAAAATAATTCATCTACCATAACCATTCATTAAATAATAACACAACGATTTATCTTCATCATTAAAGAAAATAACATCAAAACATTGCACCAAATAACTTGAAAACATAATCAATTGCTCTTACTCATTACTGCATCATTCATGAGCAGGATAGGAAGTAGTTCTTCTCCAAGTCCAATCACATGCATTTGATGAAAATAACTTGTCTTTGGTCCAGAAGGACTTCTCAATTTATAGTAGCTTCAAAATAATTCTTAACAACCAAAAAGAAAGAGTTCTTACAACAACCATCGACCTTGGAATCATTGGTCGATGTCTTTATTTATAATATAAAGTTTAAATAAAATTAACGGCTAAGTGCAGTTTAAGAAAAACAAAAATCTCCACGTGGCATCATCTTCTAACAGTCAACCCAAGATATTTCTTGAAAAGGGTGAGTTCTCTCGTATTTGGACCAACTAATAATCAGTTCTTCACAAATTTGGGCCCATGGAAATCTGTGTTGCTCCATCGGTGCTACATTTATCCCCCTGATGTCCACTTCCTACACCTGATACTTTATTAGACTGGAGTTCAACTAATGTAGCATGGTTCAGGATTTGATTGGAGGCTCTATGAATCGTTGCACTTGCCTTGGCCTCGTATCAGTCATATTTTTGAGCTCTTCGGTCCATACCGAGTCTTGTTGGGCATGCGAATTGACTACGTCGCTCAGGTCAACAAAGTTGTTAGGGGTGCTGAATACGGAGAGTCTGATATCCTTTGTTGCTCTGTTGATTTTTCTTCGATGTTTCATTTGAGTTCTTCAGTGAGGTCACAGAGAAAACTTTGTTTTGTAGTCGGGAGGATCTTTCCTACAAATCAGGGTTGAGGAAGTTTAGTGATTAGGTAATATTTAGTAAGATACAAACAAATGGAATAGATCGATGTGTACCTGTGGAGCTCGTCATTCTCGATCGTTTAATACTTACATGATCCCAGTCGCCCCTTTGAATGACCTGTGATGTCCTTGTCCACGTCTCCACTCCTCTTCAGTTTAAATGTTTTACATCAGTGTGCCATAGCATGGAAAATCAAGTACAACAGATATGAGCATCAGAACTATCATAGTAGCCGCTCAACCTTTAGGGCTGGGAAAGGATGCCAAAGTCGAACGTGTGCACATATTCTCCCAAAAGGTCAGATATTGTAATAAGGAAGTCTTTAAATGCCTCAGGTTGAGGTGATTTGTTCCTTCGAAATCTGTATCACCAAGTGTGTCAACTATCATTCATTAATAATGGAAGCTGGGAATTTTAAAGAGACTGGAATGATCATACCATATATTCCCTGCAACTCCAATCAGCGACATTTCATGCATTCTAGATTGCATCCATCGAGTAGTTTTGACATGTTAAATTTTCAAGACATCCTGTCACAAGGTGTGAGTGTTCTTTGGCACATTGTTTTTTGCTTCCTCGTTCCGCTATAAATTCTAGGGGCTCCGCGGGGAATTCTATGCATCAGCCAAGTTTATACATCTGTAACGTTGGTCTTGCGAGTCTAATTCTGGTGAAACTCTGTGTTGTAGTCCTTTACTCATCTGCAGAAGTCTAAGACAATATGCTATTGCATTATGGAATCCCCTTTAAACAAGGGACGGGGTTTGCGAGGTAGCCAAAGTGTCAGGTCTAAGCCCCAATGTGCCTGGGACTCTTTCTTATTGGCATCAAGTGTCCCTGAAGCTTCAACATGAGGTACCGGCCTTTGCTTGGAAACTGTGTTAGGTGGGAGTGGAGAGAAATACGTCTGAAGAACATATGTTGGGGGCCATTCCCTTTCAGGAGAAGACACCACGGAGGAGGGGAATGCCTAGGAAAGATAAGGGAAAAGGGGAGAAGACTGCCTCCTAGTTGAGCTGAGCGTACACCTGACCACTGAGGGGTTTACGATGCACACTACCTGGTCGGAGCCTGTCGGGACTACTAGTAGAGGAAGCGAGAGATGAAAGGGAAGGGAAAAGGCACCAGGTTCTCCCATTGAGAGTCCCATCCAGTAGCTTGAGCGGGCCCAACTTGCCTTAGCTGAACTTTACCAAGAAAATAAAGAGTTGTGGAGATAGTTGGTGGCGAAGAACCAGGAGGTATCAGTGTTGTAGGGTCACAAAGGAAGCACATTTTGGCTCAAGAGATGGCTTCGAGAAGCACAAGATACAATTGTACAATTGTGTGAGGTGCAAAGGATGACAAGGAAGGAGAAAAAAGAAAACACTACAAGGCGCGAGGAATAGTCCAGGAGAAGGTCCATGTGCAGGAGATACATAATAGGAGGGCTCTTGCTTTTCATTCTCCAAAGTAACGCTTGATATTTTTTCTCTTTTTTCTATAAGGGTTTTCAAATTCTCACTGTAACCAGGCCGGTTAGTCAAGGCGTCGGTATTGTTTATTTGTATGTAACCTGAGCTCGGCGGGAGTTTTAATTATATGAAAATTTGAAAGCATTTTGAATGGTTCGTGTTCCCTTTTCGTATGTAAATCCACCATGTTTTTTATTTTATCTAAGTTTCTCACAAATTATGGGATTTTATAATTACCATTGTTCTAAGTTGCTTTGTAAGTTCGTTGATATGTTCCTTTTAAAACTTCTGATGTCGATTGATGCTGACATGGCGTTACTGACTCAGGTTATTAAAATATTTAAAACATAAAATATAGAACTTGGATGGTGGGTAAGGATTGCACTTTGGGACTTCGTTAACGTTGAATGTGCTAAAAAATCTAGATACTGTGAATGTTGATGCCGGGATGGCGTTGGGGATCAGTGTTCAAACTAAAAATTAATGCATAGTTTTCTTCGTGGATTATAATTTTTGTAAATATCTGACGCCGAAATCGTTTTGGGAGTTAGTGATCGGCGATACCACTCCTCTCCTTGTGCGATGCTTACTCTTTTGTTTTTCCTGTCGAAGCTGAACAGATCAGTCTTCGGCGATATTCTTGCTGAAGTTCATTCACAGAAAAGAGAAACTTTTGTTTGTCGACGCCGATGAAGATCGACGCTCGGCTATTTTTTTTTTTTATGAAAAGTTCTTATTGCACTTAAGTCTTCCCAATGTCGAATCCCTTAAGCACATCCGGAGACGCTTTGACTATTTATTTGTTAAGTAGTTGTTAAGTTAGTCTCCTTTAAAATTAAGGTGATTCTCTATATGTTCAAATAGACTTTAAACAATTTGAACATGAAAACATAAAAGATAAGCACGGGAATAAATTTCATACTAAAGTGTAAATAGAAGGTGAAAAGGATCAAGTGGCACCCAAAAAGTAGAAATGGACATATACTTTTTAGGGTGTGTTGAGTGCTCAAAAATTCCCTCAGCATCTCTCGCTAGATGACCGACAACGTATACGATACCAAGATAAGAACTATATTATCGTCGACGACACTCTATATCATCAAGGAGTAGACAATATCTTGTGTTATTATTGAACTCACGAAGAATCTGAGTCTGTTCTAAATAACTGCCACATTGGGGCTTGTGGTGGTGATCTATCCGGGCTTGAGATGACCCAAAAAAATTTCGAGCTGGTTATTTTTGACCATCTATCTTTAAAGATTGAGTTGAAGAAGTTAAGAAGTGTCACCCCTACCAGGTGTTCACTCAGAAAATGCACTCGCATCCAGGCCCTCTCCATCCAGTCATTACTATTGGTCCCTTCACCAAGTGGGGGGTAGACTTTGTGGATTGCAACCCAAGTTCGGCTGGGGTGCATAAGAACATTATCATGGTCGTAGACTACTTTACTAAGTGGATTGAGGAAATTCCTAAAGTTAAATCCGACAGGAATACTGTCACCTTCTTAGTATTCAATCAAATTATAGCGAGGTTCGAAATCCCGAGTGATATTTTCACTAATCATGGCAGTCACTTTCAGAATGAAATGATGGAAGAACTAAAATCTAAACTAGGGTTTAAGCATGGTCATAATTCCTCTTACTAACCCCATGAAAATGGACAATTAGAGGCCATGAACAAATCTCTCAAGACCATTTTGCAGAAAAATGGTATCTAAAGAAAATCTGTCTGGCATGTCATGCTATATCCAACACTTTGGGCATACCAAACCTTGGTCAAGAATTCCACTAATTTTTTTCCTTTCCAGTTAGTACACGACATGGAGTCAAATCTACCTATTGAATGCAAGATCCCTTCTCTTAGATTGGCAGTTGCACTCCTACCTGACACTTCCGATCTCAAACAATGCCTTGTGCACCTAGAGATTCTAGATGAGCAACGTCGAGGTCCAATATGTGTCAAGGTCCAATACGATAAGTCTGTTTTGCCTCTGCTGTATGATGAGGGTGAATTGGTTCTTCTATAATATCAATACAAAGAACCAATGGGGGCAGGAAAGTTCAAAACCATGTGGCACGGTCCTTACATCGTGTGATATGTCTTAGAAAACGGAGCTTATGAATTAGAAGATTATGAAGGGATCATGTTGGATGAGCTCATGAATGGGCTATATTTGAAAATATATTACTCTTAAGCCCCAAGCTTGGGCATAACTCTTTGTATACTAATGTAATTTAGTTTATATATATTTTCCCTTTAGTTTTATCTTCATATTGCTTATCAAGTTTGCTCTTGGTTGGCAGATGTCAACAGAGTCTTCGGTCTACTTAGGATTCACAGATGGGGCCAGTCGTCATACATAGAACTTGGCTTCCACTGCTTGGGTTTTTTACTTACCTGAGGGTATACTGATGTCTTCAGGCGACATATTTCTAGGGCCATCCAAGAATAATGTGGTTGAATATAGCGTTGCTATAGAAATTTTGTGTGATGCCATTTCACATGGTATTCAATCTTTAGAGGTTCGCCTAGACTTTCAGTTAGTAGTATGTCAGTTGAACGGAAGTTACCGTGTGTGTGACCCTACTCTACTATGACGATTCTAACAGGTACGACTTTTGTAACGAAAATTTGATTTTATTACTTATCATCACATACTTGGGAGTTTTAATTATGTATCCAATGCATATGCTAATTTTGTTTTAGATTGGCATTTGTCACATAACTAAAGAAAAGAAAACATTCTCTTCAATGTACACATTGTAACATAAGTAAAGTCGGAGAACCATGTTTTTATATATATTTAAAAAAATATGATGTCTATAGTACAAAATTGGGGCTAACACACTCAATATACATATATGGTCGATCATAAATAGTCATGACATCTACGCCTGTGGCGCTACATAAGTGTCATGATAGAAAACTATGGCTTTTGCGAGATGCCGAAAGAGTCACACCTAAGAACGGGGCACACCTACCACCTATTGTTGCATAGCATCCAAGAGATCCTCCACTTGATCCATAGGAATCCTGTGCATCAAACGAGACATGTTTCCTTACACATTCTGAAGGACTCTCTCTATGTCCCCTCCCACTACCTCATCTCCCCGGTGCCTCCGACGATGTTGTCGAATCCCGTCCGACCGTCGTGGACCTACGTCTACATCACATACATGTTTAATTAGTAGTTAACATCATCTAAAAATATTTTTGTCTCTTTATACACAAATACAAAAAAATGAAATATTTAAAAAAACATTTGACATACTTATGTCTCTGAAGGCAGACCCTGGTGGTAATGGCATGTTAGGATATCCTCTGAAGTCAATCCCTGCGTAAGGGTATTCATCCAGAGCTATCACCTTTCGTATCCACCAAAAGAAGAAGTAATCATTTTAGGGTGTTGGCATCCTACCTCCCCCCTGCCACCTCATCACCTCGATCCACCATGCCATGGATGGATCATGAGGTCCATGTAGAATAATCTCAACTCTAGGTCCCAATCCTGGAACTCGCTCGAACAAAAAGATTCAAAGGATAGAAGAAAACCCAAAATTCCTTTTACTACCCTGTTTGCATTCTGTCAGTTGGCTCTTCCTGTTGGCCAGTAGTGAGGTGCACCAGTCATATGCCGTGGGTCTCAAGAACTCCACTGAGTATAACATCAGTCTCCTCAATGCTTGGTGCAAATAGGTTGATCCTGTGATTCATGTCAAAACGAGGACAACAATCTTGAGACTTAGATGGTTTATCTCTCTAATGGGGAGTTGGCTCTCGACCTTCTCGGTCCCTTCAATGCAATGAGCAACTATGTATTCTTCGATTTTCATGCCACTCGTAGCTCCCCTAGCTTTGTGGTTGACCACCTCACCCCAACGTCACAATTCTGTCAAGAAATAGATGTCCTCGAGTTCAATCCTTAATGGTTTTCCATCAAGGTTGAAGCTCTCACTATCCAGATCCCAATAATCCATGAGAAATTATAGAAATCTCACTTGGGACCTCATACCTTTGAGATCCCAAAACTTGTATAGCCCACATATTTTCAAGGCCATTTGGGCCCCTCGATCTATCTCCAATGCAACATCTACCTTCTCATGTTCTCTTTCTCTCCACTCTAGCACCATCCTGCAAGAGACAAACCCTTTTTTGAGTTAGAAACGTCTAAAAAACATTATCCATAGACATATACACGATTTGTAGTGTACACAGTCACGTATAGGGCTTCTTATACACTGTCTATTTTTTGAACAACCACGTATAAGCTTGCGTATACGCGACCCAATGAACTGTAGCCCGCGTACACCTAAGTTTTCAAATTACGCCCTAAATAACTTAAAAAATGGAAAATAATTACAAAATCTAATCCACTGAAAAGAAACATGAGAGAAAGATGAGTTACCTAGTCCAGACAGTGGTCGATTCCATCCCTCATAGCTCCCGCAATCACCAGTTGAAGTTTGGAGGTAATTTGTTCCAAAATCCACTATTTGGGTAAAAATACAAATGGTATAGTAAAATTGTTTTTTTTTACTATTTATAGCAAATTTTTACCCACTTTGCATAGTTTCGTCCAATATTTTGGCCTAATGGACTAATACGACAATGGATGGAGTTGTTTTTATAGTCTTATCCAAGGATTCTTGTGGTTTTCAGTGCCATGACGCTCGTTCATAACTTTGGACATGTATTTTCGTTACCCAACATATAGGATAGGTAACCAGTTCGTCATGCACAATTGCATTGTCCTAGGAATGTCACTCATATGCCTTAGGTATGAACCCATTATATAGTGACACATAACCTTCTATCTGCAACTAGAAGTGTCATTATCAAATGGTAGAGACTTACCAAACATGAGTACCCTAGTTAGATCCTCTGCTTCATTCGGTGCCCATGCATATATTTTTGTTCGTAGGACCGGGAGTCCCTTATATCTATTACATGACTTTATGTTGAACCTCATTTATTACTCATAAACATGCTGACCTATACCTAGAGGACTCCCAAGCAAGTTTTATTTAATCTCTTTTCCGACTCATTTCAAAAGGAAAAAATATTGCCGGGTGAACTTGTCTCTTTAACACTTGTAAATTGGATTTGAAAGGACGTCTATTTGGTGCAATTTTATCCCTTTCTCAAACCAAGTAGGCTAAGATTACGAAAAATGACATTTTTTTGCATTAAGTTGTAATTGCATCGCATTCCCTTGCTTGCAGTATTGAGCCTATTGTGGGTTCTCACTTTTGCATTATAATCCTTTCACCTCAGCAATTTGTATCATCAACCAAGCATAGCCTTGTTTATATCCTTCGCATATTGACACCCTATACCTAAGAGGAAACATTCCCCTGAGTTTCCATCTACCACATGCACCTCCTTGCATTGAGCATAGGTATGTTCCACTTCCAGAACTATTTTTTCTTACTTGTGACACTCGTTTCCTCCTCTGTATCATAACATTTATTTGACTATGAAAAAAAAAAAAGATGAGTGGTGTAACGACCGTAATTGAATAAATGATTAAAGATTATAAAGTAAAATTAATTAAAAGAAAATGATTGTGATTAACTAAGTAATACTCTAACTACAGACCACATTTAATGATCTGAGAATTATAATTTAAAAGATCAATGAAAATGTTATAAAATGGTGGCGTATGCAGAGAGGAATAGCCATGGATCCCGAGAAGATAAAATATTAACTCATGACAAAGGACAGAGGAGGAGGGTGGTTGGGTAGTAAATGCGTGAGTCGGCAGGGAGGAATAAAGGATGGGAAGAGGGGGATGTATGCACCATTCAACCGGGAGGGGGAATGGATGTTGTAAACTACAATTCTTGGCCGACTGTATTGGACAGAACAGAGATTTTCTGAGGACTTTTGGACTTGCTGTGAGCACATCATTTTGGCATTGTGGCTTTTGATCAGGGGAGGCACTGAGTTGCTTAAGGTTTTGGGCACGGAGGGTCAGGATATCCATAGATATCCTAGAGCTAGGTAGTTTTCCTAGTTGGCAGGGAGGAGAATAGTTTTGGGTAGTTATTTTCCTGTTTGTGGAAAGGTTGATCTTGTAGCAGGAAGCAGGAAGGCAACAGCCAGGCACAGAGATAACAGAAATTAGCATCAGAACCAGGTACTTTGTTAAGTTATGTATTTATTTCTTTCTTCCATGAAAGCAGTACTTAAAGATAAATATGAGTTACTAAATTTGTTGTCTTAAAAATCAATATTATGCTAGGAAGTTGTTCTTTCAGTTTACTAAATGAAATGTTTTGAAACTTAATGATGTTTAGAAGATTATGAGCATTACAAGTGGGAAGGGAGTATTATCTTATGTTGGCAGCAGTCATGTCACCTTTGAACATAGCACAAAATTGTTTAGTCCACTTGTCATCAAAATTTTGGGGTTGCCATGACCTTAGGAAACTGAGCTTGTTATAGAGCGTTTACTCCCCTAATAGGTTACTCTTCCATTCCCTATGGAGAGTTTGATTGATGCCTCCTTCATCTGAAAGTTTCATCATTGATTTTATGCTGCCAAAGTCTTCCATGTGTCACATACTCTTGTTCAAAGGATGGCTATCAACCTATATCAGCCACTCCTAAGAAATCTTGACTTTGCATGTCGGCCATACCCTCAGTGTCTCAGAATCACATGAAGTTGTAGTCCTATTGCTCACCCTGGTCCTACTTTCCTCATTGGTAGGTAACCTTGAACCCAGTAGTCGACATTTCATCATTGGTCGTTGACTGGGTGGTTTCCCTTATGTTTGACGACAAGACATATAATCACACATTGGGATTCGTGTAGTGTCTTGGAGTCCATTAGCCCTATTGGTGGTTTCCTCGCCTTTGTCAAAAAATTTCCTTATTGGCTTCTATTCAGAGGGTCTTTTTCGTATACCGCTTGCATGTGGCACATGCAAAATACGCACAGGATCGTTGGTTCATGAACATGTTCTTCGTCTGATTTCCTCCAAATCATCAAGCTCCTACTTTGTACCTCGTGTTGAATGATGAGAGAGGCCTTAATGCTCTCCTTTTAGTAGTTCTCCTACCATCAACTTCAACTCATCTATTATGGAGACGAGACCTAGATTCCTATGAGTACCTAGAGGCTTCCAGTCATCAATGGCAGGTTCTCTCACCATCGACAGTTTGGAATACATCAATGTCTCTTAATTGATGGATTCTTCAAGTGTTCGACCCCGAATCCTTTATTCACACTTGCAAGAATGTACTTGGTTCCTTGATACCTACTTTCATTATCGGTAGGCTATCTCACATTTGTTAACGATATTCCTTAATGAATGGTAATCAAACAAAGTCTCATTGTGTTCAACCTCAACTCCTTTATTCACACGATGTAGACTTGCACCTTTGGCGGATTTTGTAGAATACTTGAAGACATCAATTTATAGTCGCAACTTTCTTGAGTTGTTTCTACCTTTCATTGGACCAATACCTATGTGACTTCAGTGATCATGGGATGTCATATTGTACTCCATTGTATAAAGAAATCTTCAAATTGATTTTGAGACTGGTTTTACTGAGCCTTGTTCATGACTATGATAGCCTTTGGCATGTAGCCACCTTTGTATTTTCTATTCATATCCATGAACGACTGTTTGGTATATTTTCACATGGATCTGCAGTGTAATTCAAATTGGTGGCCATGTGTGGAAAGTCAATACAGATTATAATAAGCAACTAGTTCTTCAGGTTGGGTCCCCATTACTCCAATTTTGGGTCTTATAATGTATTTTTCCCATCGCAGATACTCCTCTAACCTTACACATTAGGCGACATTTGTTATAGAAATATTTTCCTCACTCTATGCAAAATTGCACATAAGGCCTTCTTCCATTTCCATATGCAGAATTGAAGTCCCTTTTTGCAAATCCAAGAGCTAAAAACATTATTTTTCCACATATATGCACCCTACCTATAGTACAACATGCGTGTATGTAGCTTGCACGAATACAACCCACATACATCGAGATTTGTGCCAAAAATTAAAAAATGGTGGTGGGTTTCCATGTCACATAACGAGATCCATGATCCTTGACCTTCCATATACTAGAAACGTTTTGAATCAACCCTTTAGTTCCACTTGAAAGCTACAAATGGACTAAATCTGAGCTATGGAAAAAAGGAGAATAATTCAACTTTCAGAGAAAAGATACTCTGGAGAAATTATTCACTTCATATTGAGTCTACATCCCTTTGTCCTTTTAAGTCTGAACACATTGTTCAGCCCCCAAGCTCTTCCCTACATGATTGGGAACCTCATTGTCCCTCTTATATGAGCTTTCCTTTGGTGGAGGATTGAAGTGGTGGAGGCCCAACTAGGAGGGACTTAGTTTCTCGGTTACGAACTGTGCCGACACAAAAGTTTGTAATTCATTCACTTCTGTTGATTACATTTTAATAGAAATACTCTTTTCTCGTCCAATTAATATATTGCAAATATTTGAATTGTTATTCCATGGGAGTATTTGTTATGAATGTTGATGGATTATTCTATTGAATGTGATAACACTATATATTATCACCATATGCTTGCATTTCTTGGTTGTTGAGGACAAGTTTCAGGTGTATTTATTTGAGTCAAGTCTTCAATGGTGGACTTCATCGAACTTTTGGACGAGGTAGTCCTTTTATCTTGTCTTGCTAGCATATTTGTTTATGTAGCATACCTGATATTAGAGTTTATTTCTGCAGTCATTTCCATCTGTGGTGGTTTACCCCTAGTCATAGAGGGATTTTCCTCATAACACATAACCAAACTAATGAAGTGTTCTTGTATCACTGCATACAACAAGAACCACCGACTTAAATTATGTTACTTTATTCAATAAGAGGTTATTCATCTTATAATTTTACAAAAGAAGAATAGCAATACACTTAGCAAAATCTACTATTAATATAGCTCCACAACAAAGTATCCTCCAACCCTCAGCATACTATCTATCTCATGAAGTAAAATACCCCGATCATTAGTCCATTCAATTTGTCAATCTGAAAAATTAATCATGTCGAAAAACTGACTAGGATACTAGGGACAACATATTGAAAAAGATTCCACAATAGAAGAGAACCATTGAATCTGAGTTATTAATGATCCACCCCATGTATAAATTGGGCTCCTCCTCTTGAAGATTCAATGATATTCCTCTTAGTATGTCATCTCCAACCATCGTAACACCATAGATATCGATCCCTATGGAGAATACTTGAATTCATGTCAGAGAGAGATGCTCCATTCAACGAGGAGTGTGTCGTTAAAATGTTTGGTGTAGAAGTAGTAATCGCATATAAGGAAAATCCTTCTCACCCTATCATAGTCTATTTTTTGGGCTTCTGTAAGCATACCTGTCACTTGTTGATACCACCACTTTTCACCTGTTGTGGAGTTGCATGTTGGAAGCGACTATCCAATTGCAATGTGTAAAGCTATGAAACACTCTCCATGTTTAAAAAGCGATATGTCAAGATGATACCAGAACTTGGCGTGATAAATACTCCTTCATTCAAATCTACTCTCACAAATGGTGGATTAATGGGCTCTTTTCCATGATATTGAAGATTTTTCATATACAAATTTGTGCAAAACAACTACTCACATGTGATTCCTCCCATATGCCGACTACTGTCTTTTAAAAGACTCACCCACTCTAAAATCTACACATGAACAATATACTGGAAATGACAACTTTCTATCCACAAAACACATAGGAACAATAATACACAAATCAACACACTCTATTCTCACATGCACTAACCTACTCCTACACTGACAACACATTGAAAATCAGATCTTTCTCATTGTCATGGGCCCTCTCATGAGCGAGCTAAGCCTAGAGAAATCCTCTATGATACCAATAAAGAAAACGGTCCACCAAAGAGGGCGCCCATCCACCTTCACATAGCATTTTCTATTTCAAATTTCCCTCGCCAATCCAGTTGAGCAGGGAAGTTCCTAATAAATAATTAGCATGATTTTTCCATCATGTAGTTAACTAAATAAAAAGTGAAAACAATGCTTGTCAGTCATAAATAAAGTAGCAGGTATCTTGTTGTTGTAAAAACAAATCACCCATTTTGATAAAAAGAGTGTCTTCTTGTTGAACTAAAATGAATGATAATCTACTTATTACTTCGACTTGTTTATCTCTTTCATTATCTTCATATTTTGTATTGTGCAAGATTTTATTCTTGTGTGTCAGTGTATTATGTTGCTGCATTTTTAACTTTTCGTATAGAATTGTGGATCAATTGGTATCAGAGCCTAGATCCAAACCAACTTCTACTCAACCAAAAAATTCAAAAGAGAGGCCATCCAACAATTTTTTTTTCCAGATCCATACGTCCTTCTCAGAACTTACAGTACCCCCTCCTCAAGGCTACCAACACGTTCATATTTCAACATTCTCCACACACCCTCTTCAGGTTACCAGGTTCCTTCTCAGTGCACTCAGGAGTTCATTGATTCTCAGCACAACATCCAGTAACAGATCAACATCCACGGTGAATGAAAATTATGCCACCATGAAGATAGTCATCTATAGATGATTCCACATCCAATGCCACAACTCCAATTCATGATTTAATGATGGATCTCTGGGAGATACTCCATCTGCAACAATGCAGAGATCCAACACCCATGCAACTCGATACACACTTTCAATTACCAAATTTGACAGGCCAAATGAATGGTGAGAATGTAGACTCTTAACTTAGAATTCTTTCAACATACTTTTATACATGTCCTAAGATGAAAGAATACATGAAGCTTCATATCGTTAGTCTGCAACTTGAGGTAATTGTGCAGACATGGTGGGAGACTTAGTTGGAGAATTATTGATGGGTCATGGACAGAGGCGATCCCGTCGAGACAAAGACACATCCACCACAACTTACTACATGTGATGGATTCTATCAGGCTGTTAGAGAATGATTATACTCACCAAGATATCACCATAACCTCCTTGCCAAATGGTTGCAGCTCCAACAACTTGTTAATCAATCCGTCCATGGATACATCGACATATTTTGAAAATTGTGCATCCAACTGCACATCTGTGACCTACAAGAGGTTTTAGTTATCAAATTCAATTCGGGTTTAGGAATTCATCTCCGTCATGAAGCTGATTTGTTTGAGAGTTCATCCTTGGACAAGGCCTTTCTTCAGGCCTTGTCCATCGAGCATAAAGTGGCTCCTCGATTCCTCTCACCCCAACCTATATATGACCCTTCTATTGTTGTCCCTTCTTAGGTTACCCCTATTTCCACCTCCACACCTCGAACAACGCCTTAGTGTACCTTCCAAAAGACAAACTTGAATTCTTCTACCGACTGTCGGGGACTTTAGAACCTTTACCCCATCAAAAATATATTTTCATAGGTCACTCAGTCTGATTCCCATGACCATCCTGAATTTGTTTCTCTTCAAAATCCTACAGAAAATTTCCCATCTCTAATTTTCATGACTACAAGTTACCACAACACCCATTATGTGCCCCTGTTTACCCACAATTGTCAAATTAAGCATGAATTCACTACCCTCGTCCTAGATAATGGAAGCCAAAAGAACTTCATCTCCTAAGACTTGGTCCAATGCCTACAACTCCCAAATACTCCACACCCCGAACCATATCAGCTCAGATGGGTACAAAAGGAAGGCCCACACCTCACTATCTCCTTGTGTTGCACAATGACCTTCTCTATTGGCCCTTTCCGGGATACTATGGTTTATAATGTTTCTCCTTTAGATTGTGTTGAGTTGTTACTTGAACTTCCCTACAAGGCCTGGCCCAGAATGATTTTTATCGTGATAAAATCCATAAATAAAACCTACAACATGAGCGACACACCTATGTACTTACCTCTTCTACTCCTCACTCCACAGAGGATCCTCTACTCCTCACTCCATAGACGATCTGATCAAAAAAGTGACCATTAAGCAGGTATCTCTGAACAAATATGTTACCTTATGTTTGGCTTGCCCCATTAGACCAGACCATATGACCAACCCAACACCTAAGTACATGTCTCCTTGTCTCCCATAACTTGTAAATGATTTCCCCCAACCTACGATACTGGCCCCGTATTTCTCTATTTAGCACACCATTTATCTCCTTTTGAAAGCCTCTTTTACCAATGGCCCTTCATACTGTCTTGCTCCCCAAGAGGAGGATGTGATAGCATTCCAAACTAACCAACTTTTGAATTTAGGCTCTACTCCACCTTCATATTTTCCTTGTGCATCTCAAATGTTTCTCATGGAAAAGATGATTATGTTATAGTAGTCTTTGTCAATACATTATGCAATCCAACCCAAGTGCCATAATATTATAACACTTTGTTCAAAAGTTCCTCTTTGGCCAAACAAATTATTGAGAAATCTTCATGAAAAATGAGTTCTTGCAAATGCAATATAGCGGGGAAGAATCATCTGCAGAGGCATCCCTTCTTAGTTGAAGAAATTAATCAGATAGGGGGTGTTGGACAACCGCATTGTTCTTCTAGTGAGATCGTATTTAAAGTATGTGTGGAGGTAGATAATGCATGTTTGGATGATCAATACAGAGTGGATAAGTATATGGTTAAGATGACCCTTACTCTCTCTGTTTTAGGGTTTTCACATTAACAACACGAAAAACACTCAACTCAACATTCTACCCACACTTTCTGTCACACACCCTCATTTTACTCTTAATATTTTTTTAATACAAACAAAGATGCAACATCGTATTGCAAATCTAGTGTGTAATAACCTAAACTCATTGTTTTAAAGACATTACAAAATTCCTTTGGTAGATATTATTTATTAATGATATTGTGTAATTCATATTTCCTCCAATTACCATAGTTATATATATTTATGCACCATTTCCTACATTATAATGGTTCTACTTAACTTCACAACATATTCCTTCATGGAAATATACACAATGTTGATTCAACTTTAAGTGTTAGGTTTAGAAGTTCTTTGGTTTCCTTATCTAACATAGGATCCTTATTGTAATTTATGTTGCTTATGTTCTATGGTTGACGGGTTCCTCCTCTTTTCTTCCTAAGACGATGTATCTAGAGTTATATTACTTATGCAATTCATATAATGGTTTATCCCCCCCAATGGACATATTATTACACTTAAAGAGTGGTTAGGTGATGTTTTAATACATTGACATAGTGCTTATACCAGTTTACCCTCGATTTAAACAATGTTAATGTGATATGTTGACAGTATTTAATGAGAGTTTAGGTGGTGGGTTAAGTCATTAACGTAGGCTCTTTTCAACCTCTTTAATGAGCGTGTGATAACCCGTACCGTGGCATCCATTTGTTGTGCCAAGTGTAACCTTCCTTGGAAAGGGGGCTAGTCGGGTATTGTCCTGACCATCATCGAACTTCCAGACATTTTTTCCAATGTTTCATTTCATTCCACTGCGATTTGAGGGTTTCTTTCCATTTTTTATTCATTGCACAGAGTCTTCAAGGTTTCAATCCTTTTTTCTTAAGTAACTCATTTTGGTTTCAAGTATGGGTGATGGATCCTTACGCTTGGTTCTTCCTGGAGGGCTGGTTTTATCCCTCTTACAAACATGGAGAATGCAGGTTAGATGTTTATGGTTTTCCTCGTTTTTAGGAAGGTTTCTATATTACAATGTTGTTATTATGTATTGATACTTTGTCTCTGACACTACTTTTGAATTGGGTTTTTATGTAAAATATCCTTTTGCGTAGTTTATATTTTCTTACTTAAACCCTGGGCTATGTAAATAGCCTTTCTACACAATTCATAATTATGTGCTATATTCTATAGAGGAATTTTAATCATTTTTAATCGTGGTTCATGGATACTATAATTTAATGATGGGCCCTTTTGTGAACGAGGGCACCCATTAGATCTTGAGCATAGGATCGAGTTGTTTCATTTCTTCAACAAAGGATTTCTCCAGGGAGATTTGAACCGCTCTCGATAAAGCAAGGTAATTGTATATATATTATTTCTTGGAGTAATTTCCTACAATTTTCTTCCGTATTAATACTCATACTTGTGCAGGGTATATATATATATATATATATATATATATATATATATATATATGGCTTTACTATTAAGCTTATTTTCCAAACTAGCGTTCAACCCAACTACCTCTCGTACGTGTTTTTAATCAATGGACTGTATATGGGGTCTCAATCCTTCTTACTCAAGTGTCAAACTAATCACTATTCGTTATGATGTTTCTTAAAGGGTTTAATTATGGCTTCAATACTCGGCCGTTTACCCTCGAAAGGTACTTCAGTTTCCATTCTAGACTTAAAATGATGGTGTTTGATATGGCACCACCGTTCGATATTGGTCTATGTATAACCGAGATTTGATGGTTACCTACAAACTTTCTAGTCACAGTTTTCTTTGTCTATTTAACTTGGAATATTTGTATTATGATCTATTGTTATGTGTAATAAACGTACTAGTTTGAACTGTCGCAAGGAAATTCATCCGTGTATTAAATTTTGTTGTTTTGGTATCAGAATTTATAACTATGGAAGAGGGACTGATACCCAGTTTAGATACTCTATATTTTTTTTCTTTAAGGGTTTTATCCTCAGTGGGATTACTTTGAATAATCCTTGATACCAATTCTATTTTAACTCTGTCATTTCACTATATTACGATTTCTTTACTAGGTTAGATTTACAGAAAATCCTTGGTATGGTTTATTCCAAGCACTATTTATCATTCTTACTTTGAACTTGTCTTGATTGTTTTCTTTTTTGTTTATGGAAATACAACAGAGCCTAGAAGGTCGAATTTAAAAGACTTGATTTTATACTTTCCACATCTACTATGTCAATTGTAATTACCTGCAGTATATGTTTGATATTGTGTTCAACAAGAAGACTCGGTTTCCTATATCTACGATATTTTTCCTTTTGTATTAACAATACCATTTAGAGTCTTAACCCTATTAGTTACAATCAAAATTACATAGACTTTTATCATACTTAAACTCTGGTAAATACATGACAATTAGATGGTAATAATTTCACCAATCTAATTTAGGAATCCGTTTATTCATCAATTCCTGAATATACATAGTCGCATAACATAATATAGAATAAGGAAAATTATTTAAGTTCTGAATAGTTCACAGCTCTAATCAACAGTAAACTTATACATATAATAATATTGGAACATGGAAGAAAAACCTGTAATTGAATATTTCTAAGGGAAACACATGTTAATTAGTCCATTCCTCCCAACCATAGATCAGAGAAGCTACTTATGCCCACTCTGTCACCCCCGAAATGAATCCATATCCTAGAACTTAACCAAGTGACTTGTTGCAGATTTTAGGGCTACAAGCTTTAGGTGAGTAATCTCTTGTGTCATGCAATTTACATATATTTTACATCTTCTTCAGAATGGCATTCCATCCTCTTTGTTTTCTTTTCCTTTATAATATTTTCCTAGGAATTTGACATGTGCACGAGCCTCATGCTCATTGACCACCTAACAATTTGATTTTTACACATGTTTCTTCAGATTCCCGATAGTCTCACTTAGTTGATTTAACTCAACTAATCTCACCACTTGTCCCCTTCTACTTTCACTTGGTTGTTTCTCTTTTGGATCAACATACTCTATCTTCCAATAGTCCTACTCAATGTGTACTTTCTCTTTTATTAATAAAAAAATAAGTACTTGAGTTTTATCATAAATATCCATAATGTGTTGATAAACAATAATAATAAAAAAATAAGAAGTTTTAGTTTTGAATCTTTGGGGTATCACATCCATTTATCCTTAGAACTTAACACCTTCCTCAGTGTTATTTACTCTTGGTCTGGACCATTCCCAAAAAGAAATGCATATGATTTCCTCGTATGATCCTTTATTTCCCATGTACCCTCTTCGGGACTAAGGTGCCTCCACTGCACCTTTAAGTACCTGATAGATCAATTTCAGAGTGTAATCTCCCTCCTATAGAGAATATGATCTGTCTCTACTGGGAATTCCCCTTGGGTTCCACCTGTATGACATTCTAATCCTCAACATGAGAATAATAATGTATATATTTTTTTAATAATGAAACACAAAATACATCATGTACTTTTACACTGGATGGAAGTGCAAGCTGATATGATACATGGCTTATTCGAGTGAGCACTTCGAAGGGACCACAATATCAAGGATATAATTTAGTATAGCTTCCCATTTTGAAAGAACTTTTTTTAGGCTTTACCCTTATATACACATGGTTTCCAATATTCAACTCTCTTGAAGTTCTTTTGGAGTCTGCATAACTCTTCTGGCTAATTTCAAATTATATTGTACATGTTTCACTGCTAGTTCCATTTCCTTTAACATTTCAGGTCCTATCATTAATACGTTGACAAAATTACTCCAGGAAAAAAGGGTGTTTTTTAAAAGGACTAAGTTTAGTGGAAGCTTGGTAATGATTATTATATGTGAATTCAACCAAATGTAGATATTCTTCCCATTTGTTAGGTATATTCATAACATACATTCTAATCATATATTGTTTTATTTGATTAGTTCTTGTAGTATACCCATATGTATGAGGATGGTAAGAAATACTAAAATTTAATTGTGTATCTAAGCCTTTAAGCACGACTTTCTAAATGTTTCCTGTGAATTTTGTTTCTCTGTCTAGATTACAGTTTTAGTAATTCCATGTAGTTGGAAGATTTCCTTCATAAATATATATGTTATGTTAATAGCTTTATACGTGGATTTGACTGGTATGAAGTGGGATTCCTTGCTCAATTTGTCCACAAAAACCATTATTGAATCATTTTTCTTACTGATTTTAGGAAGCCTGTTATAAAGTACATAATTATAATTTCCCATTTCCATTCAGGAATGGGTAGGGGCTGTAATATTCCACCTAGATGCCGATGTTCAACTTTAACTTGTTGACATTCTATGGATTTAGCTAAATATTCAATAGTTTCTCCTTTCATGTTATGCCAAAAAAACTATTTTCTTAGAATAGTAATTATTCTTCTTTAGCGATATACAACCCATTTTTAGAAACTCTGAAGTCTGATTTTTCAATTTTAGCTTGATTTTCTACCAATTTTGACTTAATATTTTATATTCTATATCCTTTTTAACTGTATTATTTATTTTTTCCTCTAAATTGGTTTCATAATAACTTATTGTAACTTTATAAATCAGATTTGCATGCCTTCTCAAGGCATCGACTACCTTATTTTATTTTTCATTGATATGTCTTATTTCAAAATTGTACTTACTCAAGAAGTCTAATGGTTTTTTGTGATGAGCATCAAGATTTTTTTATCAAATAGGTACTTTAAGGAAATATTGTCGGACATAAATAGGAATTTTCATCCTATTAAATAATGTTGCCACATATTTAGTGTGTGTATTATCATCGCTAATTATAAATCATGTGTTACATGATGTCTTTCATGTTCCTTAAGCTTCCTATATTCGTAAACAATTACGTGATTATCCTACATTAGTACTCCTCCAAGACCTTCAATGCATGCACATGTGTATACAACAAAGTCTTGATATGGATCTGTTATTTTTAATATAGGAGTTGTTGTTAGGAGATATTTTAGTTTTTCAAAACTTTCTTGGAATTTTTCAAACCATATAATGTTTTTTCCTTTCTTTTGTAGAGATGTTAAAGGATAACCAATCTTTGAAAACCCTTCAATAAACTTCCGGTAATAGCCTGTTATACCCATAAATGATCTTACATATGAAACATATTTTGGAATTTTCTACTGCATAATGGATTTTTTTTTATCAGGGTCAACAACTATTACCTCTTTAGAAACTACATTTCCTAAATATTGAATCTTATCCTTATAAAAATCACATTTACTAAGTTTAGCATATAGATTTTGTTCTCTTAGAATGTGTAGAACTATTCTTAAATGGTCTTCATGCTCTTGTTCATTTTATGAATAGATTATTATATCATCAATAAATATGATTACAAATGTTTCTAAGTATTTAATTAGGATATTATTCATTAGACACATGAATCAGGTTAGAGCATTTGTTATCCCAAAGGGTATCACAAAAAATTCATAATGCCCATACCTCGTTCTAAATGTTGTTTTGTATACATTTTCATCCTTAATTTTTACTTGAATATATCATGATCACAAATCGATCATGTGTAGTATTCTAGATATAAAATAGTATGCATAACATAAATATTTTAGCTAGATATGGTAGAACAACAATGATATAAATAGAACAATACTAGAATAACACCAAAAAGAGCACCTTAATTAATGATAACAATGTTCACTTGCCTCATCGAGGGGGAAACCTCCAATAGAGAATATCTCTATTACAATAATATCCACGACAAGATTTCTCATACCCTCTACTCCTATTGATACTAAATCTATTTATCCAAATGAACAATCTAGAGGTAGATCCTTCTAGAAGGAGAAGCTTATATTAGGCCTTCTTACATTTGACATAATCTTCCTTATTGCTAGGCCTTATTAATAGTCCCTTATTACATGGAATTATATTATTCTACCTATGTGAGGGGTTAGGGAGGTTAGGTCCCTAGAATCCCCTCCCCCCTTGAAAAACAACCTTGCCATCAAGGATTCAGATGAGGAAATTGTTCTAGAATGGTGGCTAGCTCCCAAGTGGCATCTTATGGAGTTGTATATTTCCATTGGAATAACAATTCCATGATGGTGTGTTGATGGAGATGATGCTCTCACTGGGGCAAGACTGCTTGTTGATGAAACCATATGGAACCTTCTTCATCCAACTCAGGGAGAGTAGTTTGAGTTTGGCACTTAGTTCCAATCACCTTCTTTAAGAAGGAAACATGAAAAAAAGGATGGAGGTTCGACTGATTGGGTAAATCTAACAGATAGGCCACCGATACTACATGCTTGAGCACTATATAAGGACCATAAAATTTGGGTGCAAGTTTCTGAAAGTGTTCAATTTTGAGTGAAGTCTTCTTATAAGGTTGTAGTCGAAGAAACAGTTGGTCCCCTTCAAAAAAATTATGTTTGAAACCACCTTGATCTTCTTATTGTTTCATGTGATTCTAAGCCATGATCAAATTATGTTTGAGGGCATGAAGAATAACCCCTCGGACTGTAATATTTTTTTCAACCTCCTGAACCTTTGATACCTGTGGCATATATGAGAGAACTACTGGGGGATTTTGGCCGTAGACTCTTCAAAAGGAGTCATGCGAGTATTTATATGGTAAGATGTGTTGTACCACCATTCAACTAGGGGTAACCATTGAGCCCACTGATTTTTCCTCTCAGATGAAAAACACCTCAAATATGTTTCCAAACACTTGTTGACAACTTCAGTCTTGCCATCCATCTGTGGGTGATAGGAAGTGTTGAGATGCAATTGGGTGCCCTATAGCTTGAAAAATTATTTCCAAAAATTGCTGGTGAAAGTGGGGTTTCTATCAGAGACAATAGAATTAGGCATGCCATGAAAATTGAAGATATTGTCCATAAATATTTGAGCTATTGTGGTGATTGTGAATGGGTGTTGAAAAGAAAAAAAATGAGCATATTTGGAGAGAAGATCTACGACCACCATGATGACTGACTTACTGCTTGATTTAGGTAATCCTACAATGAAATCCATAGAAATTTATGGCCAAATAGCATGGGGAATCGGAAGCAGTTGGAGTCTTATTGAAAATTTGACAGTTTCTCCCTTGTTGAGTTGATAGACCTCACATTCAGTCACAAAGGTGCGGATGTCCTGTTTCATACCATCCTAGAAAAAAAAAATGTTTGACCCATTCATAGGTTTTGGTAAACCATGAATGCTCGTCTGTGGCTAAGGCATGAAGTTGAGAAAGCACTGTGGATTTAAGTTTTGATTTCTTGCATAAATACAAATGACCTTTGTAGTGACGATCTTCATTGCGCTAAGAGTACCCTGAAGAAACTAAAGAAATGTGTTGCAATTGGTGGAGCAAGATAACAATTTTGCATTCTTGCATCCATTCCTAACAAACAACTTCGAGCCAATATGGTCCAATGAAAGAGAGGGAGAAAAGGGACCGATCTTCTTCATATTTCCAGGAAAGAGCATTGCCCCTTACATTTTCCTTTCCTTTTTTGTAAATGATCTCATAATCATATCCAAATAGCTTGGTCACCCATTTTTGCTGCGATGGGGATGAAATTTGTTGTTCTAGGAAATACTTGAGACTCTAATGATTAGTTTTGATTTGGAATCGCTTACCAAATAAATAAGGATTCCAAAGATGCATAGCATGCAAAATAGCTATTTTTTCCTTTTCATAATGGATTGGCCCAAATATCACTCTGAAAGTTGTTTGTTAGTGAAGGCCAAAGGCCTACCATCTTGAATGAGGATAGATCCAATTCTTTTCCCAAAAGCATCACATTCCAATATTAATGTCTTTGTAATTTTTGGAAGGGGTAGGATAGGGGTCGAGCACATAACAACTTTCAATGCTTGGAAGGCATGATCCATAGTTAAATTCCAAGTGAAAGAATTATTTTTAAGGAGAGAAGTGAGAGGAGCTACAATTTTTCCATAATTCCGAACAAACTTCCTATAATATCCCGTTAAACCTAGAAAACCACACAATATCTTAAGAGTTTTAGGGTGAGGCCAATCTTGCATAGATTTGATTTTCTTAGGATCCACTCAGACACCATCCTTTTTGAAAATATGACCCAGGTATTCCAGTTCTGAGGCACGAAAGACACATTTAGATTGTTTGAGGAAAATTTGGTGGTTAGAGAGTAGATGGATAACTTGATTCACATGGGAGAGATGGGATGGCCAAGTTTTACTATAGATGAGAATATTATAAAAGAAAACTAAGACAAAATGATGGAGAAAAGGACCGAAGAGATGATTCATAAGACTTTGGAAAGTGGAAGGAGCATTACATAATCCAAAGGGCATTACAAAGAATTCATAATGACCCTCATGAGTTTGAAATGCAGTTTTGGGAATGTCTTATTCTTTCATACAGATCCGTTGGTAGCCAGAACGTAAATCTAATTTGGTGAAGTACTGAGCACCACTCAATTCATCCAAGAGTTCATCAATGACAGGAATGGATAATTTGTCTTTTATTGTGAGTTTGTTGCGGGAGTGGAAATCAAGACACATGCGCCAAGTACCTTCTTTATTGAGTACCATGACCACAAAGGAAGAATAGGGCTAGTACTGGGATGGGTAACACCTGCTTCTAGCAATTTATGAACAATTTTCTCAATTTCATTCTTCTGGGAAAAGTGATGATGAGGGGTGGAATGATCATGGAATGCACAAGAAGGGGGAAGTTCTTTGGGAGTGGTAAAAACAACTTGGTGGTAGGAGAGGATAGATTGGAGGTTGGGATGCATAGAAGGTGTCTCAACAACATTAATTTAGTGGAGTTTGAATATAATTCCCAAATGACCTTTTTTTTAGGAGCTTTTCCATGTGATGGGAAATGATGATCTCAAGGGAGCCTGTTGTGATGCCTTGAAAATTGTATTGTTGTCCCTCCTATTGGAATTGCATGGTTAAGTCTTTAAAATCCATGAGAATGGGGCCTAGAGTGCATAACCATTCGACACCAAGAAAAATGTCAGAACCAACCATGTCTATAGAAAACATATGTGATTTCAGGTGATATTGACCAATTTGGAGTCACAAATTTTCACATCGTCCCCCACATTTCATGGAACCTCCATTGGAAATCATGATTTAAAAATTATTGATGACATGGATGTAACAATTGACTTCTTGATAAATGTAGTGATTAATAAAATTATGGGTTTGACTACTGTTCACAAGGATGATGACTTTCCTATTTTTTGATGTAACTAATTAATTTGAGAGGCTGGGGAGCAGAGAAGCTAGTGAGGGAATTAAGTGAAATCACCGGGTAAACGTATGGTGGATCAAAGGTTGGGATGAGGTCATATGGAGATGGTAGTTTCTCCACAGGCTGAAAATAAACATCTTCTTTAGAAATATCCTCAGTCAAAGACATAAAAATATTTTGTTCCTTAGACTTGTGCCCGGTAAAATATTTGCCATCACAATTATAACAAAGACCCTTGAGTTGACGTTCAACAATTTCAGCCTTGGTTAATTTCTGTATATTAAGGGGAGCTGCATAAGGGGAATAATTGGTGGGTTTATGGCGAGGAGGAAAGGAGAGTTTGTGGGTCTAGGAGGATACAATATGTTGTTCTTCCTTGGCTCGTTAAGTAACTTCAAACCAAGTCTAGGGGTGTGCCATGAGAACATGGGCACGAATTTCATCTTTGAGGCCACCTATAAAGAATTCCCTAAAGAAAGCATCTGGCATGCTCTCCGTTCTGAAATCAAAATGTGAAAATGCAGAAATAAAGTCTTTCGCTGTCCCAGACTGCTTTAACTTGGTCAGAGTCAAAGAGGTCATAAAGTTCGGCCACAAACTTTGTCCAATAAACATACTCTTGGCGTGCTTTTTTCGCCATTTCCACCATTTCCATCGTTTTGGATCCAGATGTAGGACACCATAACGAAGCTTGGATAAATCATCAGTAATTCAATACAAAGAGAAATAATGTTCCATTTGGGTTATCCATCCTGTGGGATCCGATCCATCAAATTTGTTCACCTCAATTTTGGGAAGACGAAGGTCTCAAAAAACGTGGGTAGTATGGGGACCTTGGTAATGGTAAGAGTCATGGTCATCATGATAAGATGGTTGTTCATAAGAGGAAGGGTTTTGGGAACATCCCATGAAGTATTCTTTGAGGCATTTGAGGTCTTTGATGTAGGAACATTGTTCCTGGAGGATATGAATAGCCGAATTTATTGAGATAATGTTGTTATTGATATTCTTGATGTCTTCCTTGTTCTGTTGGGTGCCAACAATCAAGATATTGACTTCATGGGCTCGGGTGGTATTCATTTGGAAAAAAATGGAAGGAAAATGATATAGGGGAAACAAAAGGGGGCTGGAGGGGTGGGTAGGACCATTGAGAAGAAGGGTGGAAAATGATAGGTACCACTTCGATCAAGAAAAAAAGGGGGATTCAATGGGATAAATTCCAAATAAGCATGCCAGAGAAGGGTCGGGTCCACCAAAACAAATTGTTTTAAAAATGATAGGTATCACTGGGATCATGGAAAAGAGAGGAACCCATTGGGATAGGACCCAACGAAGTGTGTCGGTGGAACCACTATACTCTTTTTTTTTAACTCCTATGGAGTTATACTCCGATCTAAAGAATACTACATTGTTGAAATGACCAAATTTTTAACAAGAAGAAATGTGTAGTAATTTCGCAACTCGAATCCAAGAGGCACAGTTTCGCGGCAATAGATATTGTCTGTTCTGTTTTTTTTTTCGTCCCATGTGTTAGGGTATGCAGGGTGTCTAAAGACAATAAGTTTCCCTGTTTTATAGCTCTCTGATATATGTCCAGGGTCCAACAGTGGTACTCGACCCAATATCTTAGGACACCAACTAATGAGGCTAGATCGTGCCCTTAGCCACACTACCTGACTACCCAACAACTAGAGATTATTTTACCAAGTGTTGTTCCCAAGTGTTATCAATTTATCTATAGTTCCATTGGGAGATCTATCTATGGAGGGATTCAGGAGATCTAGATTGATTTGTATACATGTGTTGTCTGATGCGGTACCACTCGAAGGGGTACCAACAGGGGTTACAAGGGTGGCCAAGTGATGTTCCCTTAAGTACCACTTTTATTTTCTACGTGTATGACTCCCTGAACACAATTTTATGCACATAATTATAGATCTTTGTAGCTTTACTACATCATAATACGTCTCTACCCTGAAAAAAATTAACCCACAATTTTTTGGCAAGGAAATTGCTCTAATACCACTTGTAGTATTCCAAATATAAAATAGTATGCAGAAAATAAATATTTTACCTAGAGATGGCAGATCAACAATGATATAATCAAAACAAAACCAAAATAATACAATAATAACACCAGAAAAATTACCTTTATTAATGATAGCAATGTTCACTTGCCTCTTCGAGGGAGAAACCTCCAACAAAGTAGAGCTCTATTACAACAATATCCAAGACAAGATTTCTCATACCCTCTACTCCTATTTATACTAAATATATATATCCAAAAAAATAATATAGAGTAAGATCCTTCTAGAAGTGAAAGATTCTATTAGGTCTTATTATGTAACATCCTGCTCTTACATTCACCTGATGTGACTTATTCTTTGAGGACACTTAGGTGCAAGTGATCTGGTTCATTATACGATTGACTTATTCGCTTATGGATTTTGATGATGAGACTGTGTATTATGATGTTATGATATGTTATTTATTTCTAGACAGGTGCTATTGACTGGTTTCTCCTGAGTGTGAAAGAATCTTGACAGATTGAGGATGGTGATGGCATCGGTGGACATCCTTGGAATCCATATCGAGTTGGGGAGTGCACTGTATATGGTTTGGGTATTTTTGTTTATGCATATGTGACATGTATTCTGGTGTATCGTGATTATGTTTATGGATAGGTGACATGTTTTCATTGATGGATGCAGGGTGACGATTAATTTCTAATCCAACTCACATTAAGAGTAAAGGGGCCATGCACAACAACCAAAGATATTGAGGAAGAGGTGTGGCAACAGCCCTGCCACAACCTACTAGAACTCCCATCATGGCTCGAATTGAAGGTTAATGATTACCTAGTTTAAGATATCTAGAATGTCGTGAGGGTAGATTGAGATAGTCGTTCACGAAGATTATAAGGGGCTCACAATAAGGCAGGGTCCTTATTCCTTATAGGCCCTTATTCCCCCACAATGTTTTCTTACGAAGCATTGACTCCAAGGGTTGGATGTCTACCAAAATAAATCAAAAGGTGAGTGGCACCCTTGGAGCATATAGTGTGTCTTGAAGGGCACATTACATAAATGAAACATGAATAAAGAGGAGTGGCACCATTGGAGAACATAGTGCATCCTGAAGGGCATGTCACGATTTTTAAAACTGGTGAGTCAATGAACCTAGGTACCTAGAAAACAATATCTTATTTTGACTTGGTCAGCGTTAAAATAAATGTTGTATGAGTAAAGTTTAAAAATTATAAAATTTCCCTTAAAATCTATTTTGCTAAGCCTGGTTGAAATTGCAGCATAGGTCTAAATGGGGTATAAGGACAAAAAAAAAAACAATTAATTAATTAATAAAAGGGGGATGAAAAAAAATCAAATTTAAAATTTAAAGGAGAAATGATTTATCAAAAATTTAATTGTTGGTTATGTGGAAAAACTTGCTAATTTACAACTTAGACAAAAAGGGGAAAATTAAATGCAAAAGGAATGTGGAACATAGAAGAGAATCTAGTCTAGAAAACTTTCCAAATTAAAACTCAACTAAGCTTTAAGAAAGGTGTCAGTCATTAAGGGAATGTGAGGGAATAAAGGGACACCAAAGAACATTTTTAGGAACGCTTTTAGGTGGGTGAGGGAAATTGACAATTTAATTTAATTAATAAAGTGAATTTCTATTACAACTAAGGGATTGGGTGACAAGTGTATGTGGAAGAATATATCTTAATAAAAAATTAATAAAAATTAAATTAAAGAGCATTTTTGCAAAGGACACTAAGAGAAATCTATAAAAGAAATGGCAGAGGAGGAGAATGGACGATGACTGGTATTCATAAGGTTATACTGCTGGATTTTTCTCTTGACTGATTTTTCTTGTGGGAGTTGGGATACCCATCTCATATAGAGAGTGGTAGCTCGACCTTGCGAGACGAGCTGGGAGCTAGCTTTCTCTGGTTTGTGTGCGTGGCCCCTTTGCGGCTCATGGGGCTCAAGGGGAAGAAGAGCACCCCTAGTGTTGGCTAGGAGGTATCGGTGAGGTCTCAATGATTTGAAAGCAGGAGCGAGAAGGATCGCCACCAACAAAAGAAAATTAGCAAGCCGCCAGTCGGGTTACGGTACACATTTTTTTTAAGCTGTAGTTGTAAATTAGTTAGAAGTGTACATTGATTTATTGTTGATGGATTTCTAATAGTTGTATGATATTGTTGGGCATAGTCCCCCCCTCTTATTTTTTTCTATGGATTTCCTTGTTTAATTAATGTGAATAAACTCTAAGTGTGAGAAAGAAAAATGTCCAACATAGGGGCATGTTGCCTAGGTGTTTTTGGTATGTCTTTACTTGTTTTATTAATGTGAATAAAATCTGTGTGTGAGAAAGAAAAATGCACAACATAGGGGTATGTCTCTTCTGCGTTTTTTCTGTGTCTTCCTTGTTTATTTTGATGTGATTAAACTCTGCATGTGAGCAAGAAAAATGCCCAGCATAGGGGCATGTCTCCTATGAGGTTTGTTTGTGTCTTCCTTGTTTATTTTGATGTGATTAAACTTTGTGTGTGAGTAAGAAAAACACCCATCATAGGGGCATGTCTTCTCTATGTTTATCTTGTGTCTTACCTATTTATTTTGATGTGACTAAACTCTGTGTGTGAGCATGGAAAAACACCCAACATAGGGGCGTGTCTTGTCTGCATTCTTGTTGTGTCTTCCTTGTTTATTTTGATGTGATTAAACTTTGTGTGTGAGAAAGGAAAAATAACTAGCATAGAGGCATGTTTCCTCTACGTTTTTGTTGTGTCTTCCTTGTTTATTTTGATGTAATTAAACTATGCATGTGAGAAAGGAAAACACCCAACATAGGGGTATGTTGCCTCTACGTTTTTGCTGTGTCTTTCCTTATTTATTTTGATGTGAAGAAAAAACTATGCGTGTGAGCCAAAAAATGCCCAGCATAGGGGCATGTTCCCTATGCATTTTTGTTGTGTCTTTCCTTGTTTATTTTGATGTGATTAAACTCTGCGTGTGAATAAGAAAAATGCCCAGCATAGGCACATGTTTCCTCTATGTTTTTGTTGTCTTTCCTTGTTTATTTTTGATGTGAAAAGACTTTGCGCGTGAGAAAAAAACGCCCAACCTAGGGGCATGTTGCCTCAGCATTTTTGTTGTGTCCTTCATAGTTTTATTAATGTGAATAAACTCTATGTGTGAGCAAGAAAAATGCCCAGTATAGGGGCATGCTTCCTCTGCGTTTTTTATGTGTCTTTCCTTGTTTATTTGATGTGATGAAACTCTACGTGTGAGAAAGAAAAATGATCAACATAGGGGCATGCTACCTCTACGTTTTTGTTGTGTATTTCCTTTCTTTATTAATGTTATTATGGAAGATTATAATAATATTCATCATTAATGTAATCTTGTAATAAATGCTCATCTTTAAATGTTTCCTTTTATTAAATGTTTAAATGAATGGTTATTTTAATGGTTGCATAAGTGTTTATTAATGTTATTATTAATGCTAATCACAATTTTCATCAATAATGTCTATTTAATTAACTGTTATGATGAACGATTATTATTAATGTTGTATAAGTGTTATTAATGTTCAATTATTATTAAATGTTTATAATAATGTCCATTATTAAATGTCAATTTTTATTAACTATTTATGATGAAGGGTCATTATTAATGGTGTTTTAGTAAATGTTTATAGAGGAGTGGTTAATAAAATGACCTGAATCTCTTGCGCAAATGGATGGTCAGTCATAATGATAGGTAAATGTTTTTTATTTCCTTAGCACTTTGTAATCATTGAAAAACAAGATCAATTATGCGATTATATTTCTTTTGTGCCTTGGAATAAAAAGGCTTGGGTACTCTTGTACAATAGATGACATGGATGCATGTTTGCTTAGATTTAGTTTATTTCTTGCATGCATGAGTTTAATGTATTGAATGATGGTTTTAGACGTTTAGTTATTTAGTTTATTTAGTTTGTTCTTAAATGATGGTTTTAAACTTAGTTTATTTATTGCATGTATGAAAATATAAGGTATTGAAGGAGGTATTGTATAATGTTTAGATTTTCTTCTTGCATGTAATGAATAATCAATAAAATGAATGGTTGTTCGTTATTTACTTCTTGTTCTCATGTATTTTTATGATGGTTATATCTTAGACCCTTGTGCGATAAAATGTACTGAATGTATTTACCTTGCGTCGTTGAATTAGCTTGATTTTTATTAGATTTCTTTTATTTATGGATTCCATAGAATGTATGATGGTCAAAGATTTTTGGACTTCTTGCGCAATGGATTGTATGTCATGTATGATGGTGTGGGATTTGTTTATCTTGTGTCTTGGATGATGCTAATGAATAGGTGTTAGGTTTCTTGCGTTATGATCTAAGTTGACGCATAAATGTTTACGACTTAGTTTACTAATGCTCTTGTCACCATGTTGCGCTATGATTTCCTTATGATTGGATTATTTGCTCACAATGATCAATAAGTGAATACATTAATCTAAAAAACGGATCATGTGCTTAACTTGATAATGATGTTGATTATTGTAATTTGATGAATGATTTAATCGCGCACCTTGAAGTTAAGTATATTATTGCTTGAGCCTAAAAATTTAATTAAGTATATTATTGTGCCTCGACTTATGTCATTGCTAGATGGATTTAGTATTTTAGTACTCTTGCACCATGGAATTTTTTGTTAGATGTGTTGGTTTATTAGAATGCCTTTGCGCCTAGATGATCGTTGATGATGTTATTTAGCTTAGTCGGTTTGGACTTGATTGTGGAGGGTGGGATGTAGCCACCTTTGTGTTCCTTAGAACAGTCGCCTGACCTGAGACCTTAAATGGTCAAAATCGATGGGAACCTAGGCTTGAGCGTTGCTTATGTGTCCTGGAGGTCCTAACCTTGTAGGATAGGATGGGTGGGTAGTCATTTTATAGTCTTTATCTGATGAGTGCTCTCTTAATTTTCTCCAAGATTGATGTGCTTCTACTATGCCTTTTATGTTTATGTGTCACTATCCTTCATTGATGCATTGATTGCATTGTTATTTGTTTTAGTGATGAGTAGTGGCTGACGTTGTTACTTTGTATCATCATTCATTATAATGTCGTTGAGTTGTGTTGCTATGATTATTATTGTTAACATTATTTTCCTAATGCTTAAAAAAAAAAAATTTACTCGTTGTACATCATTTTCGTGTCATAATGGTCCGGGCCATTACATGTGGTATCAGATAGGGTTCAACCTGTGACTTGGGATCATTATGCCTTCCACTGTGAAAATAGTTGATTATAATTTATCGCTAATTAAATTGAATTGTAATCGTGCAGGTAATCATGGTTAGAGGATGTCACGGAGGCAGACGACGTGGTGCTAGGGGAGGGGGCGTGACGCCTCCAATAACATCCATGCCAGAAGGGTCTAACCCCCAAAGAGAAGAAAAAGTCTTCGGACAGGAACATGTAGCTATGGGGGATGTGGTTTGGTTAATGAGGTCCTTTCAGAGGATGTCAGAGGCCTTGATTATCTGTTTGGATAGAGATGAGGCCAACATGTCGATACCCCTTGAGGGTCCATCACATGCCCGAACTGCTACTGGTAGCATTCACCTAGAACTCAAGAAGGTCAAGTTTCCCGAGTTCTTTGGTGCCATAGACGTTGCAACCACCAAGGCATGGTTGGAGAATATGGTGATGTTGTTCGCACTTCATGACTATACCTCCAACATGAAAGTCTGCATGGAAGTATTTCAGCGGAAGGGGAGCACTCTAATATGATGGAAGATGCTCCTTCCACAACTAAACATGGTTGTCAAAGACATGTCATGGGAACTATTCGAGGAGCAGTTCTTAGAGAGGTATCTGTTAGAGGAATTCATTGAGCATCAGCTCAATGAGTTCAACACCTTATGACAAGGAGACTATACGGTGCCCGAGTACGAGGCCCGTTTCATGGAGCTGCTTCGGTATACTTCGCATATGAACATCGAGAAGCTTAAGGTCAACAACTTCATATTCTTCCTTAACGTCAACATTCATGCGAAAGTGAGGCTTTTAATGCCTGAGATGTTGCACGATGTTGTCCAAAAGGCCCTCATAGTTGAGGAGGATCTCATCAGAGGGGGTCAGAGTAGAACTCTGGAGAGACCGATAGGACATGCAACATCTCGTGCGCAACATCATCAGACACCAGCTAGACATCCAACAAGGTATCAAGGCAATAAAAAAGGATCCACATTCACGACACCATGACAACTGATGTCTTAGAACCAAACTCCCTATAGAGGACCGCAACACCGACAACAACGTCGACCGCAACAACAACAGTTCAAGCATGTTCAACAGAACAGACAAGGGTTCTAGGCTGGTGGGCCATCAACTTCTACTTAGGGGACTAGGAGTATTGGGTCGAAGACTGGATGATGGACATGTGGAGAGCCAAATTACCAGTCTGATTGTCCGGTTGAGAGGGATAGAGAAACCAGGACACCCAAACACCCTACAGTAGGAGATATGGGCAAGGCCCACTGTATTCATGCATCGGTGAATAACCGCTAGGACAAGCACTAGTCCATTGTTCTTGAGATGTCAGGTACCATCGCTGACCATACTTTTAGTATTTTGATACATCTAGGTGCTATAGAGAGTTTTATTTATGGTACAACACTTAAGATAATTATGGTAAAGGAAGTCGAATAGGACGAGTTTAGTTATGTGGAAATGGCTTCTGAAGCCAAACAAAAGGTTGGAGGAGAGGTTATGGGCTGTAGCCTTAACCTGGGAGATTTTTCATGAAGGATAACATATATGTCATGATCTTAGGATCTTATGACATCATGATCAGTATGGACTGGTTGGAATCACATGAGGCGATACTCAACTATAAGACAAAATGATTGAGTTTGGTCTATGATGAGGGACAAAGACGTGTGATTGTACGAAGGAACCAGGGAGTTTCCCTAAGGTTCATCTCTTCCCTACAACCTCAAAATAGCATGCACAAGTGATGCAAGCTATATGTGATCCTTGTGTTGAATGAAAAGGGTGTGTCAGAAGGATTAGAAAACCATCTGGTAGTACAAGAGTTTGTGGACGTATTTGTAAAGGAGTTACCAGGGTTTCCCCCTGAGAGGGAATTGGAATTTACAATTGACCTAAAATCTAGGACTAAATCAATAACAAGAATGCCTTATCATATGTCGACTCGTGCGTTACAGGAGTTGAAAATGCAACTTAGGAAGTTGTTGGACCTAGGACATATATGTCCAAGTGTGTCACCATAGGGTGCACCTGTTGTTTTCATACAGAATAAGGATGGGTCGTGGAGACTCTGCATTAACTACCATCAACTGAACAAGGCAACGATTAAGAACCAATATCCGTTGCCAGGAATAAACGATCTGTTTGATCAGATGAAAGGAGAGATGGTGTTTTCTAATATCGAGTTGAGATCAGGGTATCACCAATTACACATCAAGGAGGAAGACATTCCTAAGACCACATTCAAGACGAGGTTTGGACATTACGAGTTTACCATTTTACTGTTTGGACTAACAAACTACCCACGGATATTCATGAGCTTGATGAATGGGGTGTTCCGTGAATACTTGGAAAGGTTTGTTCAAGTATTCATTGACGATATTTTCATATATTCTCGGATGATGGAAGAACATGCCAAACATTTGTGCTTGGTACTACAGTGTCTATGAGAGAACAAATTGTTTGGGAAACTGTCGAAATGCTCTTTTTATTAATCGAAGATTCATTACTTAGGGAATGTCATCTCCAACAAATGTATTGTTGTGGATCTAGTGAAGGTAGAGGATATTATGGATGGGCCTGCACCGGCGAATGTCCCAGAAGTACATAGCCTCATGGGTTTAGAAGGATATTATCAACGGTTCATCGAGGGGTTTTTGAATATACAAAATCTGATTACGAAATTGTAGAAGAAGAACAAGAAGTTTGTGTGGACCGAGAAATTCATGGAAGAATTTTGAAGGCTCAAGGAGTTGTTAACGACAACCCCGATACTAAAATTCCCTAACATGGATGAGGACTTCTTGGTATGCACCGACGCATTCAAGAAAGGATTGGGCAGATTCTTGATGCAAGATGGTCGAGTGATCGCTTACATATCGAGAAAGTTAAGAAATCATGAGGAGAACTATGCGACACACGAATTGGAGTTATTATCCATTTTCTATTCCCTGAGAGTGTGGAGACACTACCAGATTGGATAGAAATTCAAACTAAAAATGAACCAGTTTGGTTTACAACACATTTTTATGCAAAGCGACTTGAACACACAACATAGGAGTTGGTCGGAATTGCTTAACAAGTATGATTTCAAGATTACTTACATAAATGGAACAATCAATAGAGTGGTGGATGCGTTGAGTCAGAAACCACACATATTTTTGGTGATACCTCTTCATACGAATCTACGTGAAGATATTCTAACTTTACAGCGTGATGATGACTGGTATAAAGAGGTTAAGAAATTTATCAAACAAAACACCATGTTGGTACTGAAATTTGAGGGATTTATAGTGGACAACAATGGATTAATGAGATATAATAAACAGATTTACGTACTTCCCAACAATGAATTGAGAAGTTTGATATTAAACGAAGCTCATAGAGAAGTGTACATGGCTCATCTAGGAGTCACGAAGATGAGGGTCGACCTTAAACCCTTATTCTTCTGGAAGGGAATGAAGGCAGCCATTGTCGACAACGTGGTGAGATGTCTAGATTGTCAGCAAGTGAAGGCTAAACATAAACATCCAAGAAGATTACTACAACCACACGTTATTCCATAATCGAAATGGGTAGTTGTTTCGATGGACTTCATTGTTGGATTGCCGCTGAAGACAAGGAGGCACAACTCGATTTTCGTGGTAGTTGACACTCTGACCAAGAGTGCACATTTTATCAATGTGCATACGATGTATCAAGTGCCAAATATAGCTAGATTTTTTACCAGCAAGATAGTGAGACTGCATGGCATGCCTAAGAGGATCATCTCCGATCGAGGATCGGTGTTTACAAGATTTTTTGGACTAGTTTCTAGGAGGCCTTGGGAACCCAACTTAACTTTAGTACCACATATCACCCAAATACTAACGGGAAGACAGAAAGAACGAACCAAATATTGGAGGATATGTTGCATATGTATGTGATGGACCAACAAAAGTGTTGGTAAGAGTTCTTTCCACTGGGAGAATTTGCATACAAAAACAGTTATCAAAGGACCATTAAGATGGCGCCATTCAAGTTTCTTTACGGGCGACTGTGTCGGATGCCTTTGAGTTGGGATCAACTTGAGGATAGGGTCCTAGTAGGACCATAAGCGATCCAAGAAATGGAATATAAAATGAAAACCATAAGACAAAGGATCAAGGAAGTGTAGGATCGACAAAAGAGTTATGTTGATGCACATTGTGTCGATCGTAGTTATGAATTTGGCGATCAAGTCTTCTTGTGGGTGAAACCGTACAAGTGTTCGATCAAGTTTCAAAATGGTGTTAAACTCTCTAGTAGGTTCATGGGACATTTAGAAGTTGTGGAAAGGAAAGGGCCTGTGGCTTATCAACTAGCCTTGCCTGATTCTTTGAGTTATACACAAGATGTTTTTCATGTATCGGTCTTGAGACATTATGTTAGAGATCCTACACATGTGATTGACATGAGTTCCTTGGAAGTATTAGATGATTTTGCGCTCACGGTGGAGCGAATATGCATTCTGGACCATCACATTTGACAACTACAACATTGAAGAGTCGATCAGGTCAAAGTCCAGTGGGACAATTATAGTCCACACTTAGCTACCTGAAAGTATGCATGTGATATGTGTCAATAATTTTCACTTTTGTTTGATAGCTAGAAATTTAGATATTGTTAAATACTTTATTGTTGCACTTGTATACTGTGAAACTTTGGGACGAAGTTTAAAACAAGAGGAGGTGTATGTAACATCTTTCTCTTGCGTGCACCTGATGTGACTTATTCTTTGAGGAAAATTGCATGCAAGTGATCCAGTGCATTGTATGATTGACTTCTTCGCTTATGGATTATGGTGATGAGACTATGGATTATGGTGTTATGCTATATTATTTATGTATAGGCAGGTGCTATTGATTGGTTTCTTCTGAGTGTGCAGGACTCCTGATAGATTGAGTATGCCAATGACAACAGTGGACCTCCTTGGACTACGTATCGAGTCGGAGAGTGCACTATATATGGTTCGGGTATTTTTGTTTATGCATATGTGACATGTATTTGGGTGTATCATCATGATATTTATGGATAGTTGACATGTTTTCGTTGATGAATGCAGGTTGACAATTTCTTTCTAATCAAACTCACATTAGGAGTAAAGGGGCCATGCACGAAAACTAAAGATATTAAAGGAGAGGTGTGGTAGCAGCCCTGCCACAACCTACTACCACTCTCGTCGTGTCTCAAACTGTAGGTTAACAATTACCTAATTCGAGAGATCCACAATGTCGTGAGGGAAGACTAACCCAATTTCTCAGGAAGATTCTAAGGAGCATGCAATAAGGAAGGTTCCTTATTCCTTAGAGGCCCTTAGTCTCCCACAAGGTCGCCTGATGGAGTACTGACTCCAAGGGTTGGACGTCTACCAAAATTAGTCAAAAGGAGAGTGGCACCCTTGGAGCACGTCATAGCTGATTTTAGGGGCGAAATTTCATAGATGGGCGAAATTAAGAGGTTTGCACTTTTGGTTGGGTGAATTGTTTACATAGAGAGGTTTTTTTGGTTTGCCTATATATAGCCCAAAATTTATTTTCAAATATATATATATATATATTAAACCCTTAGCCCACATATATTTGTGAGGGAAGAGCATGGAAATCGATTTTCGCCCCTTAAAATTCGAACCAGATCCTCCCATTCGCCTCAATTTTCTGGTAATGATAATGATTCAGAGGTTTTTTGCCCCAATTTTCTAGTAATGGAAATGATTCAGAGGTTTTTCGCCTCCATTGCCATCTCTCACCAGTTCTTGCGGATCCAAAAATGAATCATTCACTCATAAATAGCCATTATTCTCGATTGGAACTACTATTATTTACTCTGTATCAGAACTAGTAGAAGTAGCGAAGATGAAGTCGTTTAGCCGTATACTCTTCTCTTTACGTAAGAAATCCACTATTCATAATGTTTATCATAGTTGATTGCCATCGGTAGGCAAAGGAAGGCAACATCGAGGCATGGAGGGTAAAAGTAAAGTGTGGTTCTATCTATGGGAGGAGTCATCCATTGATATCCCTAACATGCATTCATTGGAAAGCATAAGCACCCATCAATTTATTCTATCACTGGATGGAAACAATTCAGAGGTATTTTCCTCTAGTTTTAACTTTTATGGTATTTTCCTCTAGGTATTTTATATAGCTCATGCGATGATAGTTCCAGTGACCATGCACTAGCAATAATCATTTCAGAAATCTAAATTGTCCCATAGAAAAATCTAATGCCATTACAACTTGCCTACCTTCTTGGCCACTTATTCCTACTCCAACATCTGCCATCTGGAGCATAGAAACATCATTTTCTCCTGAGAAAACAACACTAAAATGTCACTGACAATAGAGAGAGACAAACAAACCTCTGACATATAAACTAGGACCATATTTGAGCAATATCTTCTTCCAACTGACATAATAAAATGTTGGTGAGCTAATTGCTTCAGTGAAATTGAAAGGAAGCAAAAATTCTTATATATATAGGATAATTTGGATACCCTGGAAATTTTTCCATGCAGCCTTAAATATTTTTCTAGTTACCAAGTGAAACAAAAATGTTCAGCTATTTTTAAATCGTTAAGCATAAAATCAAGGATTATTGTCAACTACAGTCCACTATCATCCAGTCATTCACCCCAGATACCCAAATAATGATACCCCACAGAAGGAAAACTCAAATCATTTCAATGGTTCCTACAGAACCAAAGTTAAATCACAAAAGAATGTCAAAAAATTTTAATAACAGGAGAAATTATTGATGTATACTTGCATTGTCAAGTAGTCAAACCTTAATACAATATATATAGGATGTGTTTTCCAAAAGAAGTAAAAAGTTCGAAAGGAAACAAATGGACTAAAGAATAAATTTAAGGAATGGGTTTAACTGTAAGTTCTAAGTTATCATAAGTCACATTATTCTTAATAATATACACAATTCTAGAAGCAGAAATTTGGTGTTAAATGATAATTTGACATCTAGAGCAATGAGGACTATTAATGTTATCGCATTGTGGAATGACAAGGAGCTAATTTCTAGCTAAGCCATAAACAAATTAGAATGTAGAGGACTGAAATATCCTGTAAAAATGCAGGACCAACCAAGTGGAGCATTTGTGTGACTCCTTGGTAGTTGACAAGGAATGAAGATATCTTGTTATCATAATGTAGTGCAACTAGGTAAAGGTTGGGTGACATTCCTAATTAGTTAACAAGCATTGATAGATGGATTGCATTGTATGTGATCTCCAATTTAATGTGGTTGTTATAGAACCTGATGTTCAAAAGAAATTGTTATTATATATGAACAATATACTTGGCATAATATGGATTGTTTCACATCTCTCATCATATTTATAAAAATGACATGCTTATCAGTCCTTTAGCCTTGTTCTGGCAATCAATTGAGGAAAGATGAAAGGGGCTAAATGAAAACTAAATGTCTCAATCTTCTAGTCCAAGTTGACCCCTATCAAGGAATTATGGGATAAAAATGGACAGATATTGTTGTTTCCTATGTGAAAAATATGAAGAATTATGTTCTCCATAATACATATACCCTGTTGAACATGACCTTAGCCCCATGAACTTGTGTTGAAGTATTCATTAGATTCACCTTTTCCTTCGTTTTCCTCTCATTCCCACATGAGTTCTTGGAGATTCCATTCATCCTTATCCAAGTATACTGTTGTATTGATCTTCAACTTCATCTACCTCTAATTAAAACTAACATATCTCTTGATTTGACTGCATTGAAGAGAATGCAAATTGATTTTTGAAAAAAAAAAGTCTTCTTGAATAATATCATATCTTATTGATACTTTGGGCGGGAACTTGAAACAATTTGTGCTACTTATGAATAATAATAATGATAGGAAAAATAATCTTTGCAAGCATGCAAGCCTCATTTCTACTGTCATGATGTTGCTTAAATGATATGTAATATGCATTGATGCCAGATGGATTTTAACTCAAGAAAGTGATCTCTATTTTGATTTGTGTCTCTATTTCCTGTTTGATATGAGTTGCTATAAGATATTTCCATGTTGGGGATTAGCTCCATGTTTCTGTTTCCAATCAAAGGTATTTGACAATTTTTTTTCTCCATGTATTTGCAAGATGTTACCACTATATCTTTACATGTTTAAATTCCTTTACATGACCACATGGCAAAGAGCTACCAACAGAAAGATGAGACTGAAATGAAACAGTCTATTGTTCATATTGGTGAAGAACAAGATTCAAAATTTGATAAATATCCTTCAAAGAAAATAGAGATGCAAAAGAATATTCCAGAAAACACATAAGCAATTCCGGAAGAAAAGGCAAGGAAATTTGGAAAACCTGCGGAAGGCAATGTTAAGGATGAGAAAACATCTAAAAAGAAAGATGTGGAAAGGGAAGAGAAGAAAGAAATAATGGATAAAGGGAGTAAA
>JZKD02S0142096.1:143971-154695 GCA_000966675.3 Picea glauca | reverse complement strand
ATCAAGAATGATACATCATGATGCCAAAATACAGTCACATACTAGGTTCACCCTCCCTACATAAGCAAGGAGAGCTAGTGTGTCCACTTTGGCTCTGATTAAGTGAAAGATTCACTAAGACTTTAAAGGTTTAATAATTAAGAGAAAGATTCGCCAAGATTTTACAAGATTTTATAATTCAGTGAAAGATTTGCCAAGTTTTTACAATATTTTATAATTCAGTGAAAGATTCGCCAAAATTTTACAAGATTATATAATCGACTAAAAGATTCACCAAAAAACTATATATACATATTATATTATTGATAAAATAGCCTTCAATTGTTCCTATGTGTCTCAGGGATTCGCCCAATTATTATACATATAAATTTAGGGGGGATTCTTAAAATCACCATTGGAGCACATAGTGCGTCTTGAACGACATGTCACATAAATGAAACATGAATAAAGGCGAGTGGAACCATTGGAGCACGTAGTGCATCTTGAAGGGCACGTCACGAATTTTAACACTGGTGACTCAATGAACCTAGGTACGTAGAAAACAATATCTTATTTTGACTTGGTCATCCTTAAAATAAATGTTGTATGAGTAAAGCTTAAAAATTATAAAATTTCCCTTAAAAACATTTTTTCTAAGCCTAGTTGAAATTAGAGCATAGGTCTAAATGGGGTATAAGGACTAAAAAAACTAATTAATCAATTAATAAAAGGGGGATGAACAAAAAACAAATTTAAAATTTAAAGGAGAAAGAATTTATCAAAAATTTAATTGTTGGTTATGTGCAAAAACCTGCTAATTTAGAACTTAGACAAAAAGGGGAAAATTAAATGCAAAAGGATTGTCGAAAATAGAAGGTAATCTAGTCTAGCGAACTTTCCAATTTAGAACTCAACTAAGATTTAAGAGAGGAGTCAATAATTAAAGGAAATGTGAGGGAATAAAGGGACATCAAGGAGTGTTTTTAGGAATGATTTTAGGTGGGTGAGGGAAATTGGCAATTTAAATTAATTAATAAAGTGAATTTATGGTGCAACTAAGGGATTGGGTCGCACGTATACAAGGGAGAATATTTCCTAATAAAAATTTAATAAAAATAAATTAACGTGCATTTTGGCAAGGGACACTAAGAGAATTTTATAAAAGAAATGGCAGAAGAGGAGAATGGATGACGACTGGTATGCATAAGGTTATGCTGTCGGATTTTTCTCTTGACTGATTTTTCTTATGGGAGTTTGGATACCCAGCTCGAATAGAGAGTGGTAGCTCGACCTTGCAAGGTGAGTTGGGAGATAGCTTTCTTTGGTTTGTGTGCATGGCCCCTTTGCATATCGAGGGCTCATGAGGAAGAAGAGTACTGCTAGCGGTGGTTGGGAGGTACCGCTGAGATCTCAACGATTCGTAAGCAGGAGCAAGGAGGATCACCAACAACCAAAGAACATCAGCAAGTCATCGGTCGGGTTACGGTACACATTTTTTTTTAAGTTGCAATTGTAAATTAGCTAGAAGTGTACATAAATTTATTGTTGATGTATTTGTAATGGTTGTCTGATATTGTTGAGCATAGTCCCCCCCTCTTAGTTTTTGTTGTATCTTTCCTTATTTTATTAATGTCAATAAACTCTACGTGTGAGCAAGAAAAACGACCAGTATAGGGGCATGTTGCCTCTGCGTTTTTTCTGTGTCTTTACTTGTTTTATTAATGTGAATAAGCTCTATGTGTGAGAAATAAAAACACCTAGCATAGGGGCATGTCTCCTCTGCATTTTTCTTGTGTATTCCTTGTTTATTTTGATCTAATTAAAATCTGTGTGTGAGAAAGAAAAATACCCAGCATAGGGGCATGTCTCCTCTGTATTTTTGTTGTTTCTTCCTTGTTTATTTTGATGTGATTAAACTCTGTGTGAGAGCAAGAAAAACGCCCAACATAGGGGCATGTCTCCTCTGCATTTTTGTTTTGTCTTCCTTGTTTATTTTGATGTGATTAAACTCTATGTGTAAGAAATGAAAAATTCCCATCATAGGGGCATGTCTCCTCTACATTTTTGTTGTGTCTTCCTTGTTTATTTTGATGTGATTAAACTTTGCATGTGAGCAAGGAAAAATGACCAGCATAGGGTCATGTCTCCTCTTTGTTTTTTCTGTGTCTTCTTTGTTTATTTTGATGTGATTAAACTCTACACGTGAGCAAGGAAAATGCCCAACATAGGGGCATGCTGCCTCTGCATTCTTGTTGTGTCATTCCTTATTTATTTTGATGTGAAAAAAAAAAACTTCCCGTGAGCTAAAAAAAGGCCCAACATAGGAGCATGTTTCCTCTGTGTTTTTGCTATGTCTTTCCTTGTTTATTTTGATGTGATTAAACTCTATGTGTGAGAAGGAAAAATTCCCATCATAGGGGCATATTGCCTCTGCATTTTTTTTGTGTCTTTTCTTGTTTATTTTTTATGTGAAAAGACTCTGCATGTGAGCCAAAAATGCCCAACATAGGGGCATGTTGCCTCAGTGTTTTTGCTATGTCTTTCTTAGTTTTATTAATGTGAATAAACTCTGCATTTGAGAAAGAAAAATACCCAGCGTAGGGGTATGTTTCCTATACGTTTTTTTCGTATCTTTCCTTGTTTATTTGATGTGATTAAACTCTGTGTGTGAGAAAGAAAAACGCCCAGCATAGGGGAACGTTGCCTCTGCATTTTTTATGTGTATTTCCTTGCTTTATTAATGTTATTATGAAAGCTTATAATAATGTTCATCATTAATGTAAGCTTTTAATAAATGCTCATCTTTAAATGTTACCATTTATTAAATGTTTAAATGAATGGTTATTTTAATGGTTGCATAAACATTTATTAATGCTAATAATAATGTTCATCATTAATGTCTATTTAATTAATTGTTATGATGAACGATTATTATTAATTTTGTATAAGCATTATTAATGTTTAGTTATTATTAAATGTCGGTTTTTATTAATTGTTTATGATGAAGGGTCATTATTAATATTGTTTTAGTAAATGTTTATAGAGGAGTGGTTAAGAAAAGAACTTGAATCTCTTGCACAAATGGATGGTATTTCATAATGATAGTTAAATTTTTTTATTTCCTTAGCACTTTGTAATCATTGAAAAGTAAGATCAATTACAATACTAGATTTCTTTTGGGCCTTAGAATAAAAAGGCTTGGGTACTCTTGCGCAATAGATGTCGTGGATGCATGTTCGCTTAGATTTAGTTTATTTATTGCATCCATGAATTTAATGTATTGAATTATGGTTTTAGGCATTTAGTTATTTAGTTTATTTAGTTTGTTCTTGAATGATGGTTTTAAAATTAGTTTATTTCTTGCGTGTATGAAAATATAAGGTATTGAAGGAGGTATTGTATAATGTTTAGATTTGCTTCTTGCGTCCAATGAATAGTCAATGAAATGAATGGTTGTTGGTTATTTACTTCTTGCGCTAATGGATTTTTTATGATGGTCAGATCTTAGACCCTTGCACGATAAAATGTAATGAATGTATTTACCTTGCGTCGTTGAATTAGCTTTATTGTTATTAGATTGCTTTCGTTTATGGATTCCATACAATGTATGATGGTCAAAGATTTTTGGACTTCTTGTGCAATGGATTTTATGTCATGTATGATGGTGTGGAATTATTTTATCTTGTGCCTTGGATGATGCTGATGAATATGTGTTAGGTTGCTTGCGCTATGATCTAAGTTGACGCATAAATGTTTACGACTTATTTTACTAATGCACTTGTCACCATGTTGCAGTATGATTTCCTTACGATTGGATTATTTGTGCGCAATGATCAATAAGTGAATAAGTTAGTTTGGAAAATGGATCATGTGCTTACCTTGATAATGATGTTGATTTTTGTAATTTGATGAATGATTTAATCACACACTTGAAAGTTAAGTAGATGTTTGTTTGTGGCTAAAAATTTAATTAAGTAGATTATTGTGCCTTGACTTATGTTGTTGCTAAAAGGATTTGGTATTTTAGTTCTCTTGCGCCATGGAATTTTATGTTACATGTGTTGGTTTATTAGAATTCCTTTGTGCCTAGAAGATCGTTGATGATGTTATTTAGCTTAGTCGGTTTGGACTTGATTGTGGAGGGTGGAATGTACACACCTCCTTGTTCCTCTGAAAAATCGCCTTCTCTGAGACCTTAAATGGTCAAAATCGATGGGAAACATGGCTTGAGTGTTGCTTATGTGTCCTGGAGGTCCTAACCTTACATGGTAGGATGGGCAGGTAGTCATTTTATATTCTTTATCTAATGAGTGTTTTCTTAATTTGTTCCAATCTTGATGTGCTTCTGCTATGCCTTTTATGTTTATGTGTCGCTATCCTTCATTAACGCATTGATCACATTTTTATTTACTTCAGTGATGAGTAGAAGGTGACGATGTTACTTTGTTTTGTCATTCATTATGATGTCGTTGAGTTGTGTTTCTATTATTTTTGTTGTTGACATTATTTCCCTAACGCTTTAAGAAAAAATATTTACCCGTTGTAGGTCATTTTTATGTCGTAACGGTCGGGGCCATTACATCTTACATTTGACTTATTATTCCTTATTGCTAGGCCTTATTAATATTTTCCTTTATTACATGGAATCATATTATTCTACCTACGTGAGCGGTTAGGGAGGCTAGGTCCCTAATATCATGATTGTTTCCCCTTGTACTTGGTCAAAGAGATCATTAATACGGGGTAAAGGATATATGTTTTTAATGGTCATTTTATTAAGTTGTCGATAATATATACATAATCGTAATGTTCCATATTTATTTTTGAAAAAGAGTACTCGTGCTCCCCAAGGAGATACAATTGGAAAAAAATATTTTTTGTCTAATAATTCTTGAGGTTGGTATTTTAGTTCATTAAAATATAATATATTCAAGAGATATGTAGCTCTTTAAACTTGTATCGCTCCGGGTAGTAATTCTATAGAGAAATTTATCTCTCTTTTAGGATATAATCCAAGAAACTCTTGGAATATGTCTTGAAATTCTTACAATACAAGAAATATTTCTATTTCATCTTACTTTCTTCATTTTCATTATCAATTACATGTACTACAAATACTTTGCATCCTTTATGAATACATATTTTGATCTGCAAGGATGAAAATTTCTAATAGTAATGGTTCTCTATATTCATTTAATGTTAATAATGTTTCCATTGTCATATACGTAAGTAAATGTTTTGTCATAGAAGTTTACGATTACCTTATATTTTTCTAACTAGTCCATGTTGATTAATGCATCATATGATCCTTGTTGCAAAACATTCAAATCTACTTGAGTTTTGAAGCCATTCATACTAATTTAACAACCCTTAATAAGATTTGTAGATTTCCTTTGTGTTCCTATAGCAAGTTGTACTAACCATGAATTTTCAATTTTTTCCTTTCGTAATTTATAGATTTCTACTATCTTAGGTGAGACATAGATTAGACTAGCACCTGGATCAATCAAAATGGAAATTGGTTGATTATTCAACATACCTTCTACTTCCACCATGGAATCTTGATGACCTACCTGTCTGTTTTCCAAGGCTGCACTAATCTTTTGGGTGATATTTGCTATTTCACTAATTTTTGTTGCTTCTTGAATGATATGGATATTGTTGTTGTTCTTCTTCCCATGGGGAAAATCCTTGAAATAATGTGGTTCTCCACACTACCAACATTTTACTAGTTCTTTTTGGGTAGTTTCTTTATTATAGAAAGTTGTTAGCTTTTCATTTCTATTTTTAGATGGGTTATAAGGCTTATTTTTGTAGTTATTTACATGAAACCCTTTAGCAATGTTCTTATTGAAAAAAAATTCTTTTTTTCTTCATGGATCAAATATTTCAACTTTCTTACCCTTCCAATTTTAGCATTTTCATTTCTAGTTTTATATTGTTCAAAACACAATATATCCTTACGCATAGCTTCCTCTAATGTATTAGAATTTTCAAACTCAATACTATCTTTATATGAGGTAGGTAAACAACTCAAGAAGTGTTGTATCTTTGGTTTTTCATCTAGAATATAAGGTACATAACGTAATAGGCTTAGAAATTTGTTGCAAAAATGTTTCATGGATAAATTTCCCAATTTAAATTCATAGAATTTTTTAGCCTTTCCTTCATAATATTGTTCTGATATATATTGTTTCTTAAAATATCTTTTAAAATTTTTCCAAGTCATTTTACGTTCCTTTATATTATTTACTCTCTTGACATCTTTCCACCAAATATCTTCCTTACAAGTCAGATTATATATGGTCATTCTTTCATCAAGTCCACTTGAATAATTATATATCTGAAAGTATTTTTTAATCCCAGAAAGCCAAGCTTCCGCCTCTTCTCCAGTTTCAGTCTCACCATTAAAGATTGGAGTTTTTATCTTTTTAAATTCTCCCATAATTTCATCATGATGCTTATGTTTCTTTTTAATTATTTGTTCCATGTTAGCACTATCCTCACTTGAAGTTTAAATTTCATTAAAAACAAATTATGTTGTTGATTCAATATGTTCAAATTTTCTTTCATTTTTCTCGTGAAGATCAATTTTAGAATTACTAGAAAATTGACCTTTATTCTTATTAGAATTCTGATTACACATTTTTTCTAACAATATTTTATTAAGTTCTTATTGTGTATTTATTATTCGTTCATTATCCGCCTTGCAAGTTTATAAATCCTCCCTTAGGCCTTGAACAGTCTGAATTAATTCAGATTGTCTTTTGTCCCTTCTTTCATTCAAATTAACCCATATATTTCCGTCACCAATATTTCTTTGTTCGGTAATTTTTTGGTGCATTTTGAAGTGATCCTTCTTCGGTTGGAATAGGTACTTTTTTCATCTTTCCTACAATAAAACTTTTATTCCCAAAGGTAAGAATAAAATATAACAATATAAATTAGTGTTTCATGGTTGAGCCCATAAGACCAATTGAAGTTCCTAATGCTCTGATACTATTTTGTCACACACCCTCAATTTACTCTTAATTTTTTTTAATACAAACAAAGATGCAACATTATATTGCAAATCTAGTGTGTAATAACCTAAACTCTTTATCTTACAATCATTAAAAAATTCCTTTGGTAGATATTATTTATTAATGATATTGTGTAATTCTTCTTTTCTCCAATTACCATAGTTATATATATTTATACACAATTTCCTACATTATAATGGTTCTACTTAACTTCACACCATATTCCTTCATCGCAATATACACATTGTTGATTCAACCTTATGTGTTAGGTTTCAAAGTTCTTTGGTTTCCTTATCTCACATGGGATCCTTATTGCAATTTATGTTTCTTATCTTCTATGGTTGACAGGTTCCTCCTCTTTTCTTCCTAAGACGATGTATCTAGAGTTATATTACTTATGAAATTCATATAATGGTTTATTCCCCCCCCAATGGACATCTTACTAAACTTAATGAGCGGTTAGGTGAGGTATTAATAGGTTGACATAGTTCTTATACTCGTTTACCCTCGATTTAAACAATGTTAATGTGATATGTTGAGAGTATTTAATGAGAGGTTAGGTGGTGGGTTAAGTAATTAACATAACTACTTGTCAACCTATTTAATGAGAGTGTCCTAAACTGTAGCATTGCATCCCTTTCTTGTGCCAAGTGTAACCTTCCTTGGAAAGGGGGCTATCATGGTATTGTCCCGACCATCATTGAACTTTTGGACACGTTTCCCATTGTTTCATTTCATTCTAGTGCGAGTTGAGGTTTTCTTCCCATTTTCGATTCATTGTCAAGATTCTTCAGGGTTTCAATCCTTTGTTATTAAGTTATTCATTTTGGTTTCAAGCATGGGTGACAGATGATTACACTTGGTTCTGCACGGAGTGTTTGTTTAATCCTTCTTCCAAAGCTGAAGAATGCATGTTAGATGTTTCTAGTTTTTCTCATTTTTAGGAAGGTTTCTATATTACATTATTGTTAGTGTATATTGATACTTTGTCTCCGACACTACTTTTGAATTGAGTTTTTATGTAAAATATCCTTCTGCATAGTTTATATTTTATTACTTAAACCATGTGCTATGTAAATAACCTACCTGCACAATTCATAATTATGTGTTATATTCTCTAGAGGAATTTTAATCATTTTTAATCATGGTTCATGGAGACTATAATCTAATGATGGGCCCTTGTTGTGAATGAGGGTACCTATCATATATGGAGCATAAGTTTGAGATTTTTCATTTATTAAACAAAGGCCTTCTCCAGGGACATTCAAATCGCTCTCGGTAAAGAAAGGTAATTGTGTGTATATATATATATATATATATATATATATATATATATATTTAATTTCGTGGTGTAATTTACTACTATTATATTCCTTATTAATACTCATGCTTGTGAAAGATGTATATATATATATATATATATAGTTGGATATACTATTAAGATTTTTTTCCAAACTAACATTCAACCTGACTAACTCTCGTAAGTTTTTTTAATCAATGGACAGTATATAGGGTCTCAATCCTTCTTAATAAGGTGCCAAACTAATCACCACTAGTTATGATAATTCTTACAGGTTTTAATTATGGCTTCAATACTAGGGAATTTACCCTTGAAAGGTAGCTCGGTTTCCATTCTAAACTTAAACTGATGGTGTAGGATATGGCACCACTGTTCGAGATTGTTCTATGAATAACATAGATTTTATGGTTACCTACCAATGTTCTATTGATACTTTCCTCTGTCTATTTAACTTGGAATATTTTTATTATGATCTTTTTTTATGCATAATAAAATTGCTCGTTTTAACTGTTGTTGGACCTTGACCAAGTTTTGGATATTATTGATCATGTTGACTTATTTTGGGATTTCGACAGCCTATCGAAGGAGGAGTGCAAGATGAAGCGGAGATCACGGGATCATGACCAACTTTTGGGTCCTTTTTGGGTTTTTGGGATTATGTAATGGGATTGGGATGTCATCCCATGGGTTTATCCATGCTTAGGCCTATTTTGTAATGTATAAATAAATGTCTAGGCAATGTAAGGAGGGGCATCTAGGGAGATCTATGTGATGTGAATGTATGCTAAGTGTAAGTAGGGTCTATAAGTGCTTCGTCCATGACTGTAAGAGACATGCAGAGTTGAGTGCAAGTGGTTGTAATAGACGGTGGAAAACTTTGTGTTCTAACACAAGGAATAAGGATCTAGAGAGTTGCGCAGATCTTTTGTGCCATGTGGAGAACAATTTTGGTGGCTCTCTACTTGTAACCTATTGAAGAAGATAATAAAGAAGAAGATTTGGTGGACGTGGCCCCAGGGTGGGCGTGAACCACCTAAATATTGTGTTATTTTGCTCTGTGCAATGTTCTGATGCATTTATATGTTATTTTCTAAGTGCTTAGAGATGATTAGATAGATATGCTTGTGCTTAGTGCTAATGATGTGTAGAATGTTAGATCTGATCTATATGAATATGCTTAGTGCTTGACCTACTAGATCTAGTCTATTTGCCTATGTTAAGTGCTTGAATACATTAGATCGGTGTGAATGATGCGAAGCTCTATTTTATCAACGAAGTGGATATTGATTTCATATTGAGGAATTGATTGTGCTAAGTTCTCTATTAAGTATCACAATCATAGATCTGTGTCTCAGCTAAGGTTGCAAACACTTGAGTCTTGCAAACACCCCTGCCTCTACCTCAGGTGAGACTTCATCTTCTTCGCGGGTGTTTCCGAAAGGGCCGGTAGTTAGGGTTTTGTTGGTGTGTTGTTGTAGCGTTGAACCCTGGGTCTGCCCCTATGCCAACAACTATCCTAAGGAAATTTACCTGTGTATTAAATTTCGTTGTTTTGGTATCAAAATTTATAACTGTGGAAGAGGGATTGATACTCTATAATTTTTTTCCTTAATGTTTTTATCCTCAATGGAATTAATGTGAATAATCCTTGATATCAATTCTATTTTAACTCTTTCATTTCACTATCTTACAATTTCTTTATCAGGTTAGATTTACATCAAATCCTTGGCTCTTTTCGCTAGTTGGTATCGTTTATTCAAGCATTGTTTATCATGCTTACTTTGAACTTTTCTTGATTGTTTCCATTTTTGTTTATGGAAATACAATAGACACTGGAAGGCCAAATTTACATGTTCCACATCTACTATGTTGGTTGTAATTACTTGTAGTACATATTTGATATTTTTTTCAACAAGAAGACTGGATTTCTTGTATCTACTATATTTTTCCTACTGTATTAACAATACCATTTAGAGTCTTAATCCCATCAGTTATAATAAAAAATACATAGATTTTTATCACACTTAAACTTTGGTAAATACATGACACTTACATGGTAATACTTTCATCAATATAATCTTGGAAATCGTTTATTCATCAATTACCTAATATAGACAGTCACATAACAAAATATAGAATAAGGAAAATCATTTACGTTCTGAATAACTCGCACCTCTAATCAACAATAAACTTATACATAATAATATTGGAACATGGAAGAAAAACATGTAACTGAAGATTTCTAAGGGAAACACACATTAAGTAGGTTGTTTCTCCCAACCATAGATCAAAGAAGCTACATATTCCCACTTTTTTATCCTCGATTTGAATCTAGATACCAGAACTTAACCAAGTGACCTGTTGCATGTTTTAGGGCTACACACTTTACATGAGTAATCTTTTGTTTCCTTTTTCTTTATAAT
>JZKD02S0142096.1:111871-129703 GCA_000966675.3 Picea glauca | reverse complement strand
CAGACCTGCCAAAACACAAAATAACTGCCCAAATCTACTGTCCACCCTGCCAACTAGGAAAACGACCTAGCTCCAGGATATCTACGGATATCCTGGCCCCCGAGCCCAAAACCTCGAGCAACACGTGCCTCCCTGATCAATAAGATATAACCATTAAGTCCTGTGTCTCTCTCTGAGCACACATACGCCCCCACAGTCCAGCTCTCGGCTCACTGTGAAAATGGCAAAAGATCGTTTTTCCCTGCGTCCATCCTCCTCCGAATGGCCCGCACATCCCCCTCATTCCCCGCCTTATTCCTCCCTGCCAACTCGCATTCACTCCTTCACCAACTTCCCGTCCTCCCTTCTGCGTTTTCATTAACATTTCTTATCTTCTCGGGATTTCTGGGCTTCTTGCGCTGCATACGCCACCCTTGGCAGCCCACGCCATCCCTCTTCTTGCATTATTTTATTTCTTTTTTTCTAATTTCCGTCATAGTTCATTAAATGAACTCTTCAGTTTGATTATTACACAGTTAATCGTGCTTATTTTCTTTAACTGATTTTTCTTTGAAATCTTTAATAATTTACTTAATTTGGGTCATTACACCATATTCTCTGATAGTTTACAATCACAGATCAGATTCTGCTTGCTTGTAGTGTATGAGAACAAACTGGATTCGAAGCTATGCGTTGGCACTCTTCGTAAGATCGAAATTTGTCATAGAGTCCCTTTCACTGTAGGATTGACTCTGCAGATAGAATGGAGAGATAAAGCAAAAGCCTTAGATAAATAGTATATATAGGCAGCGAGTTTAGAATGGAGAGATAAAGCAAAAGCCTTAGATAAATAGTATATATAGGCAGCGAGTTTATCATGAGATATTGAAATTTGAGGCAAGGATGACATCACGTCTTACCATTCCTCTGAGGTAAGCAGTAAACGTAAGGTTTTTGGAGTCTCTCTACACGCTGGAAAGTTTACGGTCATGATGGAAAGAGCAATAGGTCTGTGAGCACGGTCGGTGGGTAGAAAACTTCTACATGTATCCAGATGCCTCGCTATTAAAGCTACATCCAACTCATATTTGAATCAGGTATACGGAAACGGGACTCTATATTTTAAGTAATGTTGTCCTGTTTCATGCTGCCCACCAGAAATGTCACGAGAACCGACCGATAAATGTGAAAGTAAGAAAACCGAATGCACACGCACGAAAATCATTGGGATTCTTAACGTTAACGTCTGTAATATTTGGCTGCCTTTTTGCAACTACTCATGATACAGGTCAAAGTTTTATACTGTGCAATCGTGCGCATGGATCTATGGCACTTTACCATCCTATCGTATTATGACTTTACAGTGTAGAGACTTCAAAATATCTTTTCTTAACTCCTTACCTCATCGGAATGGAATGGTACAACTTTCAAAAATATAGAGCAAACGTTTAGGAATGGTACAACTTCACTCCTTCATACCCATCACTATATTTATTTTTTAATTTTTATTATTATAGTAGGTTTGCCACACATCCCGCAATCATGGAACACAGATAAAGCAGGTTGATATGAAATTCTAGACTCTCTATCCCGCAATCATGGAACACAGATAAAGCAGGTTGATATGTAATTCTAGACTCTCTACTGATATATATAAATACTGTATTTCAATTCATATATATATAAATTTTGAAGTTTCTATTTTTACTATAAATTTCAAGTAATATACTTTTTATTATTTTACCAAAAAAATAAAATTATATTTTATTTGTTTTTAATAATAATAATAATATATTTTTATGAATTTTAAGTAATATAATTTTTGTTATTTTACTATATTTATATATATATATATTAATAATAATATATTTTTATGGTTACATTAGGACATTAAATTAGTGTATAAGATTTTTTTTTTATAGGATAAGGGATTTTTTTGGGGTAGCAATTTGATTATGAGACTTTTTTGTTTGTGGGACAAAGGATCTTTTCTACACAAAGATTTGACCCTAAAATAAGGTATACATACTCTATCGTCCTCTGGATTTGAACACAACCAACTTTTGAAATGAAAACACATACTGTGAACCATTAAACATATTAAAAAATTATATTTGTTTTAGAAAAATTTTACCAAATATAAATTAAATATCTATATATCTATATATATAATTATAATATTTTTTAATATAATTTTTTTTTAGAGAATTTAAAAAGAAAACACATACTGTGAACCATGATTGTGAACAAGCATCTCTTAATATTTTCCATATATAATAAATATTATGTCTATTTCTAACATATATTATAATTAATAAACTAATCCATAAAATCATCCATATATAATTTATTACATAACTAACTTCAATAATATAAGTAAAACATAGTTAACATTGATCACTCTTAATGCATACTTATCTCCATAACATAAATAAGACATAATCAACATTGATCAGTGTTAATGCATACTTATCTCCATAACATGTTAATGGAGACCATCACCTTTAGGGACCAATAACCTCGAAAGTGACAAATAAGACCAATAACCTTTAAAGTGACAAATAAACGAAATTGATATTCAACTTTGTTATAGCTAACAATTTGCTTTACTACCTTCAACCTTCAAATGACTCGCTAGTTTTTTTACGATGTTTAAAAAACAAAATTTCACTTACAATTCAATAGACACCCCTCATATATAAACATTATTACCTTTTAAACGGGTATTGTTTTCCTATTGACAAAGCTAATTCGATAGACTATTACGCTTTTTGAATATATATTTTATTCCTATGAATCTATGTCATTTTAACTTATTTTAAATTAATGATTCTGGTTAAAGTTTTATATCGAAATCAATGCATAAACTTTAAAGCCAATTATAGCTTGCTCACCTTCTTACTTTTAATAAAAAAACATATATTTCTATCTCTACCTTCTTATATGTACAAAGTGTTAGCGACAATTTTTGTCTTGGGCTCAAGAGCATCTAAGTCTGCAGGTTGCATGAAGAACACCCAAGCGTAGCACGTAAAGCCTCGTTTCGGGCTAAAAATCAAGTGAGCGGGCGAAATTATGTTGTCAACGGCCCAGATTCATCCATAGGAGCAGATCGACAGTCGGCGGGAAATCGCGGTTAGTGGAGTTGCGCCGGGATTAGCGCGATAGGTAGCGTCTATATACATTCATGAAGGATCTCAGCCGTCCATCCAAAAGGACATGTGGTGTGCGATCATGTCATGTCAGCATTCAGGGATTCGAGGGGTAAGAGCTCCTCGTCATTTTACATCTCGAAACCCTGAACCCCGAAATGTCGATAAGCGCCTTTGGAGCCGAGCCCATGGTCTTAGCACCAGGTCACGTCAAACGAGCCTAGGGATGAAATGGGCCCCCCTTTTAATAGCAGATGCTACCTCAGTCGTTTATCTTAAGGACACGCGGCGCACATCCGTGCCATGTCGACATTCGGGAATTCGAGGAGTAAACGCTCCTCGTCATTTCACCTTTCGAAACCTCGAATCCCAAAGTGCCGAAAGCGCCCAGAATTGGGCCCTTGGTTTTGATGGCTGGTCACAAGGAGCAATCCTAGAGGATGGGCGCTAGCATTTATCGTTCTGTGCAAAAGGAGCCAAAGGCGCCGGGGCTAGCCACCGAAAGGATCATCGTGATCTCCATGCACCATCTAATGCAACTTCGATCCTGGCCCTCACTGAAGAATTAAATGAAGGTGAACAGAGGTAGTTGAAACCTCAACTCACTTATTGAATGCGAGGTATGGAGGTTCCGACAGATAGTCTACCCGAGACGGTCCTGTACACTGATTTTCTCCAAAAGAGTCATGGCCAGTCCTCGTCTGACCAGAGAATGTCCGCGCACGCCATGTTGGCTTTTAATGTTGCTACTATCTCCCTTGCAGGAGCCATGTTCAGTTAAGGTGGCGTCTGACAAAGAATAGTTGTTCGAATATGGCTGAGGGGACACCAAGTCTTGGGTGCACGATCGGCCAAGAGTCTGCATGCGTAGACTGTCAGAAGACATGCAGACGCAATGTTTTTAATGCAGCATCTTGTTTTTGCTGCTGTGGTTGTTTTTTAGTATATGTAGGCATTTTCGCCATTTTTGTAAGGGTCGATGGTTGAGCTAGGCTCCCAATTGTAAAGTTTTGTTGCAGCGCTGGTCGCTCTGGTTAATGTATAATGCATTTGAGACTTCTTACTTTATGGATGTCAGCCTCTTTTTCCATCTCTTTGTTTATTGTGGTTAGAACAACTCGGAATTAGAGGATCTAGTCGAGTTGCACTATTGTAGGATGATGTAGGTTGGATCACTGCAATGGTTGCAACGTTTCTAATCAGTTCTTGTGTTTTCTCAGTGCTGGAATGGCTTGCAATTGGAGGATCCAGTCGAGTCACCCCTCAGATCCTTGAAACTCTAGACCAAGAGTATCTTGGCTTCTGAGTTTTTCTTCCTCAAGCTTCCGAAGGCCTGTTTCCCGAGGCAGTCTTTCTCACCCTTCTCACAAGTCTTCCATCTACCACCCTTTAAGCAACCTACTGACGGAAGTTGGATCAAGACCTCTCTTTCTTTCTACATACTAGACCCTGGTTCCTGTGTCAATGCGGCTTTCCCGGGTCTCTTTCGATTTGACCACCCCCATTCATTAAATCGTGACATAAAAACTGATGGGCGTCGTGCTTTGCTCCTGCAAGCAATCCAGGAGTGACTTCCGATGCTAACACAAAGATATTCTCTTGCATGAAAAAATTTCATGCAACGTTTTCAAGGAGTCTAGTATGTCAACAAAAATAATTTACTATCATATTTTGACTTTTCAAATAAACATCTAGAAATGGTACAATGTAAAACCCTTGTTTTCTCAGCTTGTAATTATTCATAAAATAGGATTACCATGTTAAGGCATGCAGACGATGTAAATGTATTATTGTTAAATTGTTCATAATTGATTGTTGGGGAGTGAAGCCTTGAAGTAGGAGCCATGATATTTCTAGAGGAAAGAATCAGTTAATGAAGGAAAGGATTGGTGGTTGAATAATCAACCACCCCCATGAATGGAAACATGGGGTGTCAGCCTGAAGTACCACAGAGACTTGCAGACAGGAGCTTCCTTTTAACAGAAGGAACATGATAGGTCGGAATTTACTCAGAAACCTTCCAAAAGAAGGAAGGAATGATACATACATGGAGGTGGTAAGGAAGGGGGACAACAAGAGAAGAGACACCAGACGAGAGCACAAGTTTGGAAGGAGATGCGTGAACCAAAAGAAACTGTAGAGAACACGACTTGAAGAACTTGAACGCGAGTTTGGTGCTAATGAAGCATATGATAAACCTCGTTGGGTTTTTGTGACAGAGATTTTCTCTTTCAGATGGCATAGTTCCCTAGTGATATCATGGCTTGGCACAGGGGTGGCCAGAGTCCTAGGGATGAATCCCTCCGAGCCTATGGTTGGGTGGAAAGGCACACAACCACAGTCAATTAGTCGGTTGTAACCTGTAATAGATAAGTATTATCATACCCTGTATAATTGAGCTATAACTATGTAATAAAGTTGGATATCCTGTGAATGACTCAAGGATGTGCATGGTTTCTTAACTATTATACTGTATCTATTTATTCTTGTTTAAATTGTGTATTTAAGTAAGTATGGAATTGTTTGATTTGTACACGTAAATGTCCAAGCCCTTTGGTGGCTTAGGTTAAAATAAGTGGACTGTGAGTTCATCAACCTTAGGCACGGTTTTCATGGGTGCACGTCGACACTCCAAGTTGCCCTGAGTCTCTGGGAGGATGGAGTCTATTAAGCTCAGGAGAGGTAGTGCATATATGCATGGGGTCTATATGAGGCGGGCAGAGGCTGAGAACCTCTTAAGTTCTAGACTTGATGAAGGAGCACAAGGGGTGTGCAGAAGACTTTTCTATGTGTTAAGCTCAGGAGAAAGACCACAAAGCTTATGCTAGCGCTTAAGTCCTTCATAACTGATAAAGCTTAGGAAGGATAACGAGAATCAAGTATCAAAAGGGGATATCCTTTCGTTGGAAGATGAACGGATGAGATCAATTTGGGAGGATCCAAGATCTGTCATGATCGTTAGATTTGAAGAAGTAGTGCATGCGTTAATGCCTCAACTCCTTCAGTCTTCACAAGTTCGGTGAATGTTGGTAATCATCGTAAAGGAGACAGATTCTGTGAAGCCTGAAGCCTAGGGAAGACGTAGACTGTTGATTTGAGATAATTCTCAGTCATCTGATTTGCTATTTCAGAGTTCATGCATTCGAGAGAATTGTGTGTTGGAGCGACCAAAACCTCCGAAGGCCGAAGTCGTGAACTGATCTGGACCGTGGATCTATGGATCCTTAGGGACCCTTCTCGACTGTCCAATCTATGAGTTTGGAGTTTTCTCTTCGGGAGAATTGTGATTTGGAGTGACCAAAACCTCTGAAGGCCAAAGTCGTGAAGTGATTTGGACCGTGGATCTATGGATTCTTCAAGACCCTTCTTGACCGTCTGATCTATAAGTTCAGAGTCGCGCTTCAACATAATTGCAAGTTGGATTGACCAAAACCTCTGAAGGCGAAGTTACAGAGTGCTCAGGAGTTAAACCTCGAGTCATAACCCGAGGTCACATTTGAGAAGGGCCTAGAAAGAGGGTATAATGCCCATTGCTTCGGATTCCATAGAATCCCAAAATCCCAAATTCATCGTGAGTCATTGATCTCCTCAGAGAATAGGGGACGTTGATCCCTTCATGCGATTTCAGAACTTCTCCAATTCGGATTTCGGGAGAATTGGCTTGTGGTGAGCGTAAAACGCCTGGAGCCCGAAGTTTCAGAGCACCGTAATAAGCGTCTGTGGTCTTGTTGTCCGGTCATACCTCATGGTCATATGCGATGGTCTCCAAAGAAAAAGGGGATAGGCCCTGATTTCAAATTTGGAGGCCAAGGTCTCGAGCACCGAATTTCCTCGCTAGTCGGTGTGTTAGCCAAAGGTCAAGCCCAGTCGATGGATTGGTTGGCGAATGGATATTCACCATAGGTTTAGGAGCATTGGAAGCTTCAGGATATCGAATAACTTGAGATGAACTATTTTGGGTTGGATGTACATGGAAGCCATGTGGCCCCGACCAATGAACACCCGAGGAACTTGGGAAGGGTATACCTTCCAGTTCTAAGCTTGTTTTTGAGCATGGAGACCATGGTTGGAGAGCTCTAGATGAGCAGAACGTGATAGAGACCCTAGATGGAGGATTTCATTACTTGAGGAAACCAAAATTTTGATGCCCTATTCCTTAAATTGTTAACTAAGGGGTTGGGTGTGTTACAAATTGGTATCAGAGCACGACAACAACACATGGCCTACTTGGGCTCATGTATGAGTCACATGAAAATATTTTTTTGGAGGAATTTAAGGGGTAACACTCTATCTTACCGCATTCCTAAGAGGTCTAGTCAAACCCCTACCAAAGAGAGGAGTGAGGTGTTTTATTGTTGATAGATATTTTGGAAATTTGCACAGTATTTTGCTAATGTTTCTAAAGAAAGAAGATGACTTCACTATGAAAATCGTATGTGTTGTTGTACATACATAAGATTGGTTTACCAAGTCTAGGATGAGCATGTTGAGATTATTGATGGTAAATGGAAATTTTCTGCGTAAATTCCTTAAGTAGAAGGATGTAAATTAAAATACAGTTGGGATTTTACCCAATGAGATTGAATCATGATAGTCTGTGGCAAAGGAAGCCTATAATTTATTTGGGGAATGATAGTCGGTCCTAGAAGAGTAGGATTATGCTGATGAGCACTAATAGCAAGACTTGGATGTGAATGGATGGAAAGGATCCGTAGTAGTAATAATTACTTCTTTAATGAAGGGTTAAACCTTGTATACGTGTATAATCCCTCACGACCAGAGGAATGATTCTGGTGACCATTCTCTAAAAGGGGAGAGCATGTGCAACTCTTGGGTTTTGAAGGGAACTAAGAAACAAATTATGTTTCTAGGTACATGAATTGTTGGGAAGGGTTTTTTCCATTCAAGATGATAAACAAAGTTGTAGAAATATAGAGTGATTGAGTGAGAAATCACAGCAGCCTCCTTTGCTTGGTGGATAGGAAACTAACCTGCCAGAATTCTTGTGGGAGAAGGAGAGTGGCCTCAATCTCTGACTATTGTTGAATAGAAGGAAGAATCCTAGGTGTAATGGTCAAGATTGATTTTGACCTAAAGATACTCTGGACTTCTAAACTAGGATACTTAGTAAGTAGTCCAAATAATATTAGACTTTATTGATTAAGATTAAGGTAGAATGGTTGATTAAATGTTGATCCTGAATGTGATAAAGGAAGTGTTGGGGAACTTCTAGAAGCCCAATGGGTTAGACTGACATCCAGTGGTAGATGGTATCCATACAGGTATAGTTGGACCCTAGTGAAGGGAATCTAGAAAAGGTTCTCCTCGATTGAGAGATCCGTTGATCAAGACCAGTTGATCAAGACCAGTTGGAATCCAAGTTGGTTGTCGTGTTACCTTGAGCGAGGTTTTAATTGCCCATTTTGTATTTATACGATGGGTAATGTTCTATGGAAATTAAGGCAAGAGTGTTTTTGTTGCTAGTTGTTATCACATAGAAATGGAAACATAGTTATGACTATGTCTGCTAAACTGCCAGGTGGATATCTTGTGAATGACTGCAAGCTCTCAACTGGGAGGGAAGCTTAGTGTTGAGTGTCCCTATGAGAATTGTCATAAGGATGACAAAAATATCCTTGGAGGAGGATCTAGAAGTCTGATATGTCCATGTGCATGTATGACATGGAAAAAGGTGCAAGCAATGAGCTTGCATGATGAATGTTTGGACTGTGTGTGTTTATGATTGAGCGCATGGATTTAATGCATTATGAAGCTTCTTGATATGAATCCTGATAGTAATACTAGTTAGGTGTAAATGATATTAAATGTGAAAGTGATGCACATGTATGATGTAACAGTATAGGTACACTAAAGGCATGAGGTGACTGCCTAAATGAGTGATGTGGAAGGAAAGAATTGCACTTTCCAAGATAAAGTGAATACCATGGATGCATGGTTGACTCCATTTTGAAGAGTCGTGAAAGTTTTGTTTTGAATGATAGCCTAAGGGGAATGTCCTCCATTCCCTCAAGAAAGACTAGTGTAAATATAAGAAAGAGTGGATGAGAAAGGATGCTCTATTGTCATAATAAGAGGAAATTGATTCTGCCTTGAAGGTCACATGAGAATGATTGTGAAAAATCATGAGTTGACTGATTTTAAAATAGAGATGTAGGTGGGCTCTGAAATATACCTATGGCAGCTATGCTCACGCTTATGATTATGCATGTGGTTAAGCACATCATGGATGTAAGTCAATAAAACTAGAATAGGTGTGGATACATAATCTCGATGCATGTCAGAAATGCATGTCTATATTCCTTAAAGAATGCTTAGTGACAAGCTGAAGCTAATTCAAGGTTGAGGCCATCATAGATAGTGATGGATATGCAATGAGGAAGATGCATGCTAAAGGAGTTCCCTATGAAGAAACTATGTAAGGACCCTGTTAGGAGAACATAGTCACAAACCTAATAATTGTTGAAGGTTGGGCAATGGGATGCAAAGCCTGTTTATATAAGAATCCTGGATTACATTTTGAACAACATCATGTAATGAATAGGATACTAATAAATTAACATGTTTGAATTAAATAGTCTTGGTTGAATTCGGGTTAAGAAAAGTAAGTGAGGCCTTAGAAATAACTCAGTTGGGTTGAGAACCCTAGGCTATGTGGAAGGAGTTCGAAAAAAGGGAAGAGCCCCTAACTCATACGTGTTCTTTGGAATGAGAAAGTTGATTTACTAATAAAAGTAAATGTTTTGACACCATAGTGATGATGATTATATTACTGCAAAAACAATTGAGAACTATCAGTATTGCATTCATGAAAACCTTTGAGGATAATGTGATGTGCAAAAAGATATGCTAGGACATTTTGAAGATGTTTAATGGATTTGAATATTATGATACATGCATCTTATCTAATATTACAACTAATGTAATTGTGATTATAATGATGCATGATGTGTATAGAAAGGAATTGGAACTGCTGAGGAAGACAATTGCCAATGATGGACAACCTCAAGCAAAGGATGACCATGGAAAGGATACGGTTGAAATATTGTTGACAAGATTGTAAAATCCCCATGGAGAACCACTGATGGGATAATATCAAAGAGGGTGCTAGTAGCCAAGAACAAGTATAAAAATGTTCATGCCTAGGTGGCACAAGGTATGAAAAGATCGAGAGCATCTCAACCAATTGATCTCTTTTGACTCAAAAAGGTAAAAAAACTTTACTAAGAGATCGTAGAAATCCCTTTGATCAACTACAGATTGATATCATGAGGATTGTGGAAGAAAACCCTATTGAATAAAGTTAACTAAGAACCTGACAGAGGAAATGAATACGAGTCGTTCATCGGAAAGAAATCGATCTCAGTCATCAGATCAACTTCAAGATCCACTGGAGTTAAAAGATCAAATGCCATTCGTTTGATAAGATCCATGACATGTATTCATTACAGAGATTGCATATGCATACAGGTTAATGTCGAGACCTATACCCGTAATTTAAATTCAATATAGCGTTGTTTTGAGTTTTGGATCCGATCGTGGATTGGATGGCCCGTATCTATTACAGAGATCAAAAGGATAATTAAACTGTGAGCTAGTTGAGGTTTCGCAATCCCTTACAGTCATTGGATATGGGGGAAGACATATCTTCACCATTGAATTGCAAAAAATGGGTTTAGCCAGGATCATAGCACTCGGACACAGGAGCTAAAAGGGTAGCACCTAAAAGGAATGCAACTAAGGTCACAGCTCTCGATTGCATGGAGAGAAAATGGAGTTCATATGGGCCAGTCAAGGAAGGTAGAGTTTAGCTCTCTATGTTAGACTGTGGTCGTGGGGATTGGCTCTATGGGAGTGAATGTGCTCATAGTTAGCACATTGCATGGAATTGCTTTGAGGAAAATGCATGTTTGCATAAAGGACAAACAATGAACCTTCCATTAAGGAAGGATGACCTTCCGAAAATTTTACTTACATTGTATGGATGTCAAAGGAAAGAAAATTTGGGTGACCAAGAGTGTGGGAACCTTGGTTACTAATGAAGGAAGAATGCTTGGGCGCATTTAAGAGAAACATTTAGTTTCATGTGCGTTGATTTGCAATTGTGATTAGCATGTAGGAGGAAGCATAGGCCTTCTATAAGAATGAGCGAGGAGGAATAAGCCCTATGGTGAAAAGGTTGGTTAAACTCCAACACACCATAGCAGGGTGCTTGTCACCAAGTGTGGAAGCTTGAACATCAATGCGAGGGTGCATTGGGTATGAATGTGGCCATGAACATTGGCACATTGATTAAATTCATTTAATATTTGAATTGCACTTGGAAAATTTAGTATGTTGGCAGGATGCTTACATAATAGTAATATTTCACTTTTTCATTATATACTCGAAATAGATGAAAAAGACTTGGATTGTTAGTATGTATCATATGAAAATATAGCGTGCATGAAAACTAACAATTTGTTTGGTTGAAGGATGTTGACTTGCAGGAAGAAAGATTCTTGGATATGGAAATGTTGTAAGCCCATAAGGGAGACCGATTTCCTGCTGAGCTAAAATGCTGTGGGGAAGAGATTCCCATTCTTGTGAATCTGGTTCCTTGTGGAACAGATATGAAAATAAACAAAGGAATTGGAAAATATGTGGGTGACAGATTTGCAATAAAATTCTGAAATTTAGAATTTATGGTGATGTCTCATGAATATTGTAAACCTGTGATATAGGTGAGAAGAAAAGATTTGTCCAAAAAGGACAGATGAGGGCTGTCAATATGAAAAGCATGAAAGAGGTGACTATTAAGACATGAGAACCATGTGGTAATTCATGATCTCCTGGCTAGAAAGGAAAGATGAGGGCTGTCAAGATGAAAAGCATGAAAGAGGTGACTATTGATACATGAGAACCACGCAGTAATTCATGATTGCCTGGAGTATGTTGTGTTGAGGTAATACAAGCCGAATGGATGCCTTGGAAGAGCAAGTGTGAGGGATGCCTTGACTGTAAGGCTCGATGAAGTCTCTAAAATTCTTCTTGTGTGACAAAGCCTTGGAAAGGAAATATGGGTCACCCAAGGAACTGTATATCAGAGAAGGGAATGCCTTAGCCTAGGCCTGGAGGGTGAGAGAGTTCAAGGAAGAGGAGACTATGATAGTTCTTTCCAACTATTGATTGGGATTGCACACTCAATGGGTATGTCTGGGAAGAAACTGTAAGCCTGAATAGCAAGAAAACCATGTGGGTGCAAACCCATGAACTGCACAGTTAAGTATTGTTCTAGATTATGAAGTTTTCCTCTTGAACTTTGAACAATAGTAAGGTGTTTTCTCAAAACATTGTGATTAATGTTCTTGTTGTCCAAGAATTTATTGAAGACAGGTGATGAAGGCCAAGAGTCCGGAAAGGACCTGACCATGAAAGAGAATCGATATTTTTGAAGCAGCTGGATGAGGAATTTATAATAGGTGTTATTGAGAAAGAACACTAAGGACAGTGGTCCTTTCGAGGGGGAGGGGATTGTAACATCCATGTTTCTCCTAGCTTGTAATTAATCATAAAATAGGAATACCATGCTAAGGCATGCAGACGATTTAAATGTATTATTTTTAAATTGCCCATAAATGACTGTTCAGGGGTGAAGCCTTGAAGTACGAGCCATTATATCTCTAAAGGAAAGAATTAGTTAATGAAGGAAAGGACTGGTGGTTGAATAATAAACCACCACCATCAATGGAAACATAGGTTGTCAACCTGAAGTACCACAGAGACCTGTAGACCCGAGTTTTTTTATGATAGAAGGAAGAGGATAGGCCGGAAACCTTCCAAAAGAAGGAAGGTAAGATACATACACAGAGGCAGTAAGGAAGGGGGACAACAAGAGAAGAGACAACGGAAGAGAGAGTAAGATCGGAAGGAGATGCACGAACCAAAATTAAGTGTAGAGAACACGACCTGAAGAACCCGAATGGGAGTTTGGTGCTGAGGAAGATCTAATAAACCTTGTTGGGTTGTTGTGACAGAGAGAGTCTCTCTGTTAGATGACATAGTTTCGTAGTGATATCATGGCTTGGCACGGGAGTGGCCATAGTGATAATGATGAATGCCTCTAAGCCTATGGTTGGGTGTAAATACACACACCCACAGTCAGTTAGTTGACTGCAACCTGTAATAGATAAGTATTCTCATACCCTGTGTAATTGAGTTGTAAATATGTAATAAAGTTGGATATCCTGTGAATGAATCGGGGATGCGCATGTTTGATTAATGGTTATACTGTATATCTTTATTCTTGTTTAAATTGTGTATTTAAGTAAGTATGGAATTGTCTGATTTGTACACGTAAATGTCCAAGCCCTGTGGTGTCTTAGGTTAAAATAAGTGGACTTTGAGTTTGTCGACCTTGGGCACGGTTTTCACGGGTGTACGTCGACACTCCCAGATTCCCTGAGTCTCTGAGAGGACGAAGTTTTTTAAGCTCAGGAGAGGTAGTGAAGATATGCACGAGGTCTCTATGAGGCGGGCAGAGGCCAAGAACCTCTTAAGTTCTAGACTTGATGAAGGGGCGCAAGGGGTGTGCAAAAGACCCTTCTAAGTGTTAAGCTTAGGAGAAAGAGCATAAAGCATACACTAGCACCTAATTCCTTCATAACTGACGAAGATCAGGAAGGATAGTGAGAATCAAGTATCTAAAGGGGATATCCTTTCATTGGAAGATGAATGGATGAGCTTCATTCGTGAGGATCCAAGCTCTGTCATGACCGTTAGATTTGAAGAAGAAGCACATGTGTTAATGCCTCAACTCCTTCAGTATTTGAAATTTCGATGAATGTTGGTAATCATTGTAAAGGAGAAAGATTCTCTGAATCCTGGAGCTCAGGGAAGACGTAGACGATTGATTTGAGATATGTCTCAGTCGTCCGATCTGCTAATTCAGAGTTCGCGCATTCAAGAGAATTGCATGTTGGAGCGGCCAAAACATCTAAAGGTCAAATTTGTGAAGTTATCTGGACCATGGATCTATGGATCCTTTGGGACCCTTCTCAACCGTCTGATCTATGAATTTGGAGTTTGCACTTCGGGAGAATTATGAGTTGGAGTGACCAAAACCTCTGAAGACCAAAGTAGTGAACTGATTTGGACCGTGGATCTATGGATCCTTCGGGACCCTTCTCGACCATCTGATCTATGAGCTTGGAGTTTGTGCTTCGGGAGAATTGCAATTTGGAGTGGCCAAAACCTCCGAAGGTGAAGTTACGGAGTGCTCAGGATTTAAGCCCTAGGTCATAGCCCGAGGTCACATTTGAGAAGGGCCTAACAAGAGGGGATAACGCCCATTTCTTCGGAGTCCACCGAAGCCTAGAAGATGAAATTCATCATGAGACATTGATCTCTTCAAAGAATAGGGATTATTGATCCCTTCATGCCAGTTCGAAACTTCACCAATTCAGAGTTCAAGAGAATTGGTGTGTGGTGAGGGTAAAATGCCTGGAGCCCGAAGTTTCAAAGTGCCATAATAGGTTCCTGTGATCTTGGCGTCTGGTCATATCCCATGTTCATATGTGATGGTATCCGAAGAAAAAGGGGATAGGCCCTAATTTAAAATTTGGAGGCCAAGCTCTCGAGCGCCGAATTTCCTCGCTAGTCGGCGTGTTAGCTGAGGGTCAAGCCCATTCGATGGATTGGTTGGCCAATGTATCTTCGCCATAGGTTTAGGAGCACTAGAAGCTTCGGGATATCAAAGAACTCGGGATGAACTATTTTGGGTTGGATCTACATGGAAGCCACATGGCCCCAACCAATGAACACTCGAGGAACTTGGGAAGCGTATGCCTTCCCATTTTGAGCTCGGTTTTGAGCATGGATACCATGGTTGGAGAGATCTATGAGAAGATTGTGATAGAAACCTTGGATGGAGGATTTGATTACTTGAGGAGACTCAAATTTTGATTCCCCATTCCTTAAACTGTTAACTAAGGGGTCGGGTGTGTTACATACAAATTCACTCTATATTCTATATTAGCTATAACCTAATCTATATAATTTAAAATTTAATGTTTTTATGGACATGTAATTATGCATTTTTAAATGTTTAATAACATATGTTTCCTCTTTGGAGATCATTGGTTCAAATCCAAAGGGGGTAGGTTATGTACACTTTCGTAAACTTTAGCATTTAAATCACTAGGTAGAGGGGGTCTCTTGTCCCATAGAGAAGGGGTTTCATATACCAATTTGGTGACTCGCTAGGCCATGATCTTAAAATTAGATTATTATTGTTATTATAATAAAAAATGTGGAGAAACGTTAATTAAGAATTTTACCCTAAATAGTTTGGAAAATAAATTGGATACCAAACCTAGATTAAAAAGGAAATGAATAAACTAATTGAATTGGATCATGAGTGTAACAAAATATCCTTGAACTTCATATTTTTTGGTTTAAAAGTGTAGAAATATGAGGAAACACTAGCAATAGTAAAAGAATAGCTAAAAAATAAGCCACAAAATGAAAACAACTTACCTCAAAAATCAAAAGAGGTTGGCCAAAATAATCGAACATAAAAATAGGTTGATTCATGTCAAGGTAATATCTAATGACCATAAATATGGAATACTCAGAAACTCTCCAAGATTAAAAGGATTAGGAATATTTATAAAGGAATACCTCATTCCAAATGACCAAGAAGAATTAAGGAAGGAAAATCAAAAGGTAAAAGAAGCTAGGAAGGAAGGAAAGTGGGAAAAATTAGAAATAAAAAATCTATTATTAGGGATAAAGACCAAAATGATACTAATAAATATGAATTTGGGACAGTCTGGATCCTCTCCTATAAATTTCATGACATTCCATGGAATAAGTATCCTATCTTAAGTTGGATCTTGAGTGAAATTGGTATTATGTTTCTCGTTAAAACTTCGGAGCATGAAGAATCTAAGGTCTCTTACATAGAAGAATTTGTATTATGGTCAACATGGAACAAGAAATCCTACCATATAGGGATTGGAGGCATAAATTGTTACATAAAAAAGAAATCATATCCTCACATTTGGTTTCTTAAGATATACCCTCTTAATCAATACATTTGGATAGAGATTTTAGAAATTAATACTAAGAATATTTATATAGTTATTTGTTATTTCACACCAATTAATTCTAGATTTTATAAGAAAAACAATCTAGATAAAAATTCTCCCTATAATAACTTAGAAAAATATATTTACAGTCTAAGAAATAAAGGTAATATCCTTATGCTATGAGACTTTAATGCTAGAAATACAACTAATTAAGATATTCTTTTAGGCAATGATTCCAACTGTAATATTTTACGCCTAGAATGGGACCTTGTTTTAGCTAACAAATACAAAAGAAACTCTAAATATATGATTGAGAATTTGTTTGGGAACGAGCTATCAGGCTCTGCAGTTCTCAAGGCCTAACAATTTGGAATGGTCTAATGAAGTGGTCGAAATCCAACTGGATGACTTATATTCCTGGGTTGGGGAGTAGTGTCATGAACTAAGTGATATTTGATATCCCCATTTACAACCAAATAGTAATTTTTGAACTCTTAAGTGACCGTGAACCCAACTCTAATCATAAAACTTTAATCCTAACTATAAACTTTGTTATGCACAAAATCCCCATGGAAAAAAAATACGATAACCAAAGGCACTTATTTTTTGACAAAACTAGATATGATATTTTCTTAAAGGAATTAAATAGTGAAGTAAATATCATATCTTGTAAGGACCACATTGAATACGTCTATCATAATTTTATGACAACCCTTTCTACATCCATTAACAAGTTCTCGATCGAGATGTTATGTAAAAATAAAAATAGAACAACCCAACCTTAGTACAATAAGGAGTGTAAAATTGCTAGGAAATCCATTAAGAATGCTTCTAATGATCACTTAAAACCCGATATGATAAACATTCACAAATCCGTAATTAAAAATAAATCCCACAACAAAAGAGCATGTGTCGAGGCTTGAGGACTTGGCCTCCAAGAAGAAATAGAATTCATTGAAAAATATCAAACACACACAAGAGCTAAAGAGGGTGGATTATGCCATGATAAAATCCAGAGATCTTGCACATATAGGCCACACAAGAAAAAAGACAACCAAAAATCATGTAAAACACCAATAATCTTTGCCAAAAACTTAAATAGTTGTTAAAGTTATTAGTATATAGCAAAAATAAATCCCAATAGGATGATCTCCATCCTATTGAATTTGATTTTAATTTTCTAAGATCACATCAAGAATTAAACAAGAGACATACACAAATTAGAAAATAAGTTCTACAAAGATTACCAAAAATATCGAATAAACTTAGAATAGTTGCAAAGAAAGAATTAAAAAAAAAAACTTTGAAAAAATTATATTTTACCCCTTTTAAAAATCATTTAAGATAAAATAGAACATCTCATGTAAAAGGATACATTTAAAAAAAAAACTAGGTGTTCCTAACTAGAAACAAGAATCTTACTACATTGGAACAATCCACTTTGGCTAAAAGATCGTAAAAATTATAGAAATTAAATAGATATTCATGCCTACAAGACAATTACTTACTGGGAATGACCATGAAAGGATGAATTCAAACTTCAATCCACAAAAAAAGCATTTGTAGTTATCACCAACTATAAATATTTTAATGAAAATGGTCATCAAAGCTCA
>JZKD02S0142096.1:54954-101025 GCA_000966675.3 Picea glauca | reverse complement strand
CTTTAAGTCGTGAGTGGCAAGGCTACGAGAGGATCTGAGCCGTCCATCCGAAGAGGACAGGTGGCAGAGATCCAGGGATCTCGTGAGCTTGGGGCTCGCGGGGTAGAAGTCCAAAAGCTGGACGCTTTAAGTCACGAGTGGTGAGGCTACGAGAGGATCTGAGCCATCCATCCGAAGAGGACAGGTGGTGGAGATCCAGGGATCTTGCTACCTCGGAGGTTCGTGAGGTAAGAGCCCGAAGTTTGGATGCTCTAAGTCGCGAAGCAACGAAGTAGCGAGAGATAATGAGTTGTCCATCTGGGGAGGACAGGTGGTAGAGATCGAGGAGATCTCGTGAAATCGGGAGCTCGCAGGGTGAATGACCAAGTATTTGGCGTTAAAAGTCGCGAGACACGAGGACACGAAGCAACGAAGTAGCGAGAGACTGTGAGCCATCCATCTGGGGAGGACAGGTGGCATAGATCGAGGAGATCTCGTGAACTCGGGAGCTCACAGGGTGAATGCTCAAGTATTTGGCGTTAAAAGTCACGAGACACGAGGTCGCAAAGCAGCGAAGTGGCGAGAGGTTGTGATTTGTCCATCGAAGGAGGAAAGGTGGAAGAGATCAAGAGATCTCGCGAAATCAGGAGTTCGCAGGGTGAGAGCCCAAGTATTGGGCATTCAAAGTCATGAGGACACGAGAAGCGAGAAGGTAATAACAGTTGGATCCGGATCACGGGGAGACCATTGGCTCCGCACGTGGGATCATGTATTGGAGCCTCTCAAGAAAAGGCCCGAGAATTTGGTCAAGTATTGAATACACATATAAGACTTATGAAATTAATGTGTGGAGGCCAATTTGGTTTTGGATTGAAATTTTGTGTGGAAAACATAGTGGACTATGTGTTGGAAGTTTGGGTGCGCTCATACTTGGCTAAGGTTGATGGAAATTAATGTGGGAAACGACGTGCAATTACTGCATGTCACTCTTAACCTACCTCGAGGTCGCCAACTTCACTTTGTTTTCATTTTTTGTTATTTGGCTGGTGTTTCTCCAGTTTTCTCGGCCTTGGGAAGAATAGTGGTGCTTGTTGGTTTTCTGGCATTCTCCTTACAAGTATGTTGGATCTTACCTCTCCATTCATGAACTGTAGCTCTACTACGATTAAAATCATGATGTTGGCTCCTAGATTTTCTTACAGGGTGTGTTTACTTTACGAAGTTTGTAATGGATGTATGTGGGTATTATGCCTATGCAAATTACATTTGAACGAGGTTTCTTCATATTAGGATTTAAACGTTTCAACCTGGGAATAATGTTCGACATTTTGTTATGTTTGAAATATGTGATTGTGTTGCGTCGAGAATGAATGTTGTGTATTTTTCTATGAATGTTGGTGAATAGTTATGGAAAGTACTTTTGGTTTCGCTCTTCTCTAGAAATTAAAATTCGAAGGGTTTTATCTTAAATAAAAGAAAAGTTGGGTTTTTTGCATAATTCCTTACCCTTTATCTAGTCTTTGGAAGACTTGCAGCTCTTTCGAATTATCTTTCCTTTTCGCTACCGTAGGAGGTCCATGGAAAGTTTTTTATGGACATAAATGGTTAAATGTTTTTGCAAACCCCTTATTAATGCTTTTCCCTTATGTTTTCCTAGACCTCGATTTTCTATCTGATATATGGAAATTAGTATATTCGAACTCTGGTCTTGGTGTATGTTATAGTATTGACTCGACAATGGGAAAGATTGGTTATATGCATGAATCCTTGGCCTGTTTTTTATTTATCTATGGGGTTTTGGCCGATTTTGAAGTTATATGATGTTAAAATAAAATGACGAGCACCAGTTTCACATGGGTATTCAAACCCAGTCTGTTTATCCAACAAGTATGGAGGTTGTGATTTAAGTATTGTATAGTGAAGGGTCAATGGATTTTTGTTTATGTTCTCATCCTCCCATGCTGGATTGATGTAGTCTTGTTTTAATTGTTTCGAATGATTCTATTAAGAGTCTCTTATAAAACACTCTGCTAATAGGAAAGGAGAAAAGGGACATGTAAATGGTAAAGTTTGACAATCCTAATATTTTTATTGGGTTTTATATTTAACACTATAAAACTAATGTGTCTTGGATTTGCATTATTAGCAAAAAAATGTTTTGGCAAATGATGGCGATGTCGACTTTCAATATATATTGTTGCATATGATAGAACAATAACATTTTCATTCCATTTAATTATCTCACTTTTCTCTCATTATACACCCACCTCCTTCCCAAATAAATTTAAAACATCCCCTATTCTATTACTATGGATTTCATTTAAAAAACATTTAATGAAGAAAAGAAAGGATTAACAGAAAAGGAAAGGGACTATATGATGACTAATGTTGGAAGTTTGGATATGTATACATTTTATGTTTTTGTAAATAAGTTACCTTTGCACTTGTTTGAACAATATTCGTTTGTCGCTTCCTGTCCATGATACCATTTTTCACTCATTACAAAGCCCCCCATCTTCTCAATAACCCTATCACTCCCTATTTAAATGGAGACTGATTGTTGAGGTTAAAAGTATTGATGGATGGATTTCATGTGCTTTTGTTGTGAATGATAGAACCAACCTTTTGATTTTATTTAGGCAGAGTATTGATGCATGGATTGTTAAGAGTTTTTCATAACGTGATTGGAATATTGCTTTAGTATGAGTTTCTTTTATAGAGACAATAATGGAATAGGTTCTAATAGAGGTCCTAATAGAGGCATAGGAAATAAATGGAAAATATGCCATAGAAGACCATGATTTTCGATACATTTTGACGTTGATCCGAAATAACTAAATCATATTTTCCAAGCTATTTGTTTGAATCTAGTCGGCCAAGGAATTATGCAACTCATACCTAAGAGGCCTCCTTTCCAGCCACGTCAAAATTTATTTGGTATTCATGTTCCCGCTCATGTGTTTATGCATCCAGAACCACTTGCCAATGATGGTTGGAAATAAATGTTTCATCATCCTGTAGCTAATCACCATTGTTGGCCTACTGTGTCATTTCCATTACCCCCTCCTCCACCACCAATAAATCCAAATTCCCAATCTCATCGTGTTGTCTCGCTAGTACAGTCCTCTCATGCAAGAAAAAGGATAAAAACTGATGTTCTCAAGCCAGATCTAGGTAAGGGAAAAGGAGTGTCCACTCCCTCCAAGTCATCCAAAGATTCCTTTGAATATGTGTCCTCTCATATCCATATCAAATATGATTGTTCCCATGTCATCAGTGGAGTCCACCCACAAGGTTCCCATCATTTGAAGGTTGTTTCATAGGATAAATCAGAAATGGGATAAAAAGAGGGAAATAGTGAAAAGAGGCAAAATTCCTCTCACAACAAATATGGTTTTTAATGTTGATTAATGCTATTTTCTTTTGAGGATAGTCTTTTGGACAACAAATACATATTTACACTAAGTTTTGGACAACATGGATTAATGTTATTTTTGGATATAGTCATGTTCTATTTTGTTGATATTAAAATATTTGATTATCAATATGAAGATGGGAGTTACAAGGCAAATAGTTGAATTAAATGTGTGGGGTATTATACTTCATTTTTTTATGATTATTAAAGAAATGAAAATTGGAGTGACAAGGGGCCCCACCTATTTATTTATTATTTAAATAGACCCTTAATTATATATTATTAATTATTTGTCTCAATTAATTAGTTAGGATAATTAAACCTAACAAAAGAAAGGTAGTTTAACTACCATAACTTATTGGCAAAGAATAAAATCTCAATGAAATGAAGAGACCGGGAGTAAGAGAGAACTTAAGAAGAACTTATGCTATAAGGCTTTCTCTTTACTTGTCATATACTTCCATTCTTCATTCATTCCGAGTTAACTAGAAGTTTTAACCATATTTATGACAGTAGGGTCTTATTAAAGGAAACAAGATTAAAAAATGAATCATATTTTCTAGTACCTTGTCTTTAAAGGTGTATGATTTATCTTTGGAAGTCTGTGTGTTCTTGTTTGTTTATGGATTAAATTTCATGAATGATAAAGAATATTTTGCAGAGTCAAATGACAACATTTTATGGAAATTTGATCCATATATTTATCTTCAATTGTTTTTTTGTCAGATTATTTTTGTATGTGTGATATCCCCAAAAATAAAATATTTTTGAAATTTAAAATTGCTGGAAATTTATTTCCATTTTTAGTAAATTCGAATTTGGAAAATTTTTTCCATTTATGGCAATTCCGAATTTCAAATTTGGTAATTGTAATTAATTATTTTGACTGTTGGGGAGAGACCTGATTTGACCCAACTAACTATTTTACTATGAAACTTGTATGGAAACAGAATATTTTATGTTGATTGCAGGAGGACAAATGGAACAACCATGTTAAATTTAGCTGACCATGACTCCATGGGTGGGGAACATCTTGGAACTACCTCTGGGCTGATTATTACAAGTGTCAAATCAATGATTTAGAAAGCTGCAAAAATTCCCAAGGGAGGGAAAAAGACCTGGGAAAAATGGATAAATAGCATATGTGAGGAGGCAGGACACTGCCAAGTATGCTGGGAAAGGAGACTTTTGATTTACTTGCTGTTATGAACACTTCTTGAGAGTGAGGCAAGGAATAATTGCTGGAGCTGTAGGACATTGCTAAAGAGAAGCTTTCGAAGTTCACCCTCATGGATTCATGGTCAGGCTAGGGGGAGAATTGGGCAAGTAGTTTGGCTGCCATGTTCTACGGTTGGGAGGAAAGAGGTTGTTCCCTTTGCTTTTCCACAAGCTGGTTCAAATATATAAACCTTTCCTTACTCTGTCCTTGGGTGTTTTGTGTGTAACTAATATTATGCATCTACTTATTCTAAATTGAAATAATTCTTTCAATGAATGATATCTATCGTGGTATTAAATTTACAATCACGGTCTAAATTCTGGAGTAGTCCCTCCTGAAAATCTGGAATTCTAGGCAAATTGATTTAAATACGATTTGAGTATAAGAGAGCAGATCCATCTACAGGATAGGATTAATTTGAAGTCGAAATGCTAGGATACTCCAAATGCTTGAAGAAGAGCATTGTGTAGTGTTTTTGCATCGGGAGTTAGTAAACCCCGAAACCCAAAATTGTTGGGCCCACACCCTAATCACATTTCACATTTCAACTTTTCTTGTTTCAATTTGTTTATGCATCGTGTGTTCGTAAACCCTGAAATCCCAAACCCTGAAACCCCGAAGTGTTGGTCCCACTTTTCGCAATTTGGCAGTTCCTGTATGTTGGCATTTGGCATTTGAATTCGCAAAATCCCGAACCCCGAAGCCCCGAAGTGTTGGTCCCACTTTCCTTTCACTTTTCACAATTTGAGAGTTTCTGTATGATTGGCGTTTAGCATTTGAATTTGTGAAATCCCAAAACCCAAAACCCCGAAGTGCTGGTCCCACTTTCCATTCACTTTTTCGCAATTATGGAGTTCTTGTGTGTTGGTATTTGTCATTTGAGATCGCAAAATCCCGAACCTCGAAACCCCAAAGTGTTGGGCCCACAGTCTTTCCTCATTTTGCGATTTGGCAAACAATGTGGTCTTTTGTTTCTTCTATATTCGACATTTTGTAATCGCCGAAACCTGATTGACCTCTGTTTTTTTTTTCACAAAACTGTAGGAATATAGTAGGAATTTTGTTTACTGTAATGAATGGACTGGTAGAAACGATGGAGGATCTTCATCCAGGATAGAGGTAGAATAGAAATAATAGATCATATTACAAGTCACTGTGTACAGGGCATGTCAAGTACAAAAATTATTGTATATGAAAGTATTAAACTAATTAAGTACATTTTTAGCTCGATTTTTCCTAAGAGTTTCACTTGCCATGAGGTCATACACCTTTAAGTATTCAAAATTTCGTAATTAGACTATTATTTAATGGCATAAACTGTAGAGAAAAAGATGGGATCCTTCGAGTTAACTATGCTTGATGTGTAAGCTACGGGTGTGTAAGAATGAGACCTAAGTTTAGATACTTCCTATATACATATAAGTATTTTAAAGTAGTTTGAAAATTAAGGAAAGTGATAGAATTATGGAAGACTTTATCCATTTGAAGTAAAACTAGACTGGTGTAATAAAGTCATTATGGACATAAATGTATCTTACCTTCTCTTAAATTCTAAAGCTTAAATGAAATTGAGTTATGTCATAAAAAGATTTTTTTTTTTTTTTTGTGAATTTGAGGTTCATTACAGTATGGGTCCCATCAGAGGCTTCTAAATATGACTTTGGTCCCTAACCTCATAGGGTTTGTAAAGAGAATTCAGTTTTGTATCTCATAATGAAATCAATATAAAAATCTAATTTCTGATTTCAATCTCACATGTGTATTATGATGATTTGGTTCATATTTTTCATTCATCCTGCTCTGTTATCCATGTATACACTTATGTAATTTCTTTCTTATTTTATTTTTTTTGCACAATTACATAGAGTATATATAAAACGAGACTTGGTCCCTCGTACTTAATACCTATGGATTAAGTGACTGTTTTATTTATTTATTTTAAGGCTATAAACCTTGGGTAACATTCCTAACTATATTTCCTTAGCCGAACAATATCTGTAAATACTTGAGTAAGGTTCCTAATAGCTTTTCCTCAAAATTTATTTGGCGACCATACTGGGGAGATATTTCCATATCTGTCTGGTTGTTTGTATCACGATTGTATTTGATTTTTTTGTTTTGTCTAATTACTCTTTGATTGATTTTTCCATGACAGTACATGTTACGAGACAACCCAATCTTGGAAATGGTCTTGATGACCAAACCAACATTGCATTGAATTTATTCATCATTATTTTAGAAACTTCTAGTACTCGTGTTGAACTTGAACGCTCTTGGGAAGTAATTGAAAGGGACATAAATATTCATGAACATTGGGAAGACAGGAAAAGAAATCCCAGAGATCAACAGTAACCTCCCTTTTCCTACCTCTTTATTCTTTATTTTCATGTCCTCTAATCCTTGCATCTCTCAAAGGAGAAGAGGGTTATCCCCTGAATCTACCCCTATTTTTGAAATATGAAGGAGAAAAACTGTCTTATTAACACAACAAAGTGCTCTTAGGTGAACCTTGTCGGATTCTGCCAGTTCATCTTTATCACCCATACCTATCACTTTCAACATGATATCTGCATGTAGTGGTAGTGGCACCGGAGGTCCCTCCTCCTCACAACCTTCTACATCATCCGTAATTGATAGTATCTACAATCATCAAGTCCATATTCAATCCACTACAAATTCATAAAGAAATATGGAATTTTTCAATTCAAGGAAGATGCTACAACCACCCCATGGCACGTATCTTCTCCCTTGAATATTGCACCAACCACTCACCCATTACCGAAATTAAATGATCATTTATGTAGGTTTTCGGGAAATGGTATCGTTACTACGAACACATGATAGCAATTTTTAATTCTTTTCATAACATAGGGGATAACTATAACGACACTTTCATGCATTTATTTTTTAATTCTCTCGAAGGGAAGGTTGTAGTAGTTTTTTTTACCTCCCTCCCAAAATCCTTTCCACTTGGGAAGAATAGGTTTATTGGTTCAAGTCCACTTATAGATAGCCCAAGAGTCCATCTAAGTAGTTAAGGGAATACAATAATATTTCCTATAAGGATGGTGAAACCATTAAACATTTTAACCTTCTCTTCACCAAATTATATAATCAAATCCCTAAATTAATCCACTCTCAAAATTTGGTTGCTTTCATGCATTATTATAATTCATTACCTTCCCCTTATCATCATAGACTTGAAGAGAAGGCTATTGAAAATATTGGTTTTTTTCCGTTCAAACTTTCCTAGAGTATGAAGAGAAACTCGAAAGATCAGGTCTCCCTAAGGGAGACTTGGTTAAGAAAAAAAACATGTCTTCCCTCCTACAACTCGTCCAAGATATGAATAATAGAATTATATCCTACGAGTGAAAAGGAAATTCCTCTTCATGCTCCCTTGGAGCTTCTTCTTCTTCCTTGTCACCTTTTAGGAATACTAATGAAAACACTTTTCAACCAAAGGCCATAATGGCTTGTAGTTGGTGTAACTTCTACGAAGAAAATCATGAGGACAGTACTTGTGAAGTTAATATAAATGTTAGGGATAAGATCTTTGGAAAAAGTCTTGATACCATGATCCTTGTTTAATATTGGGTTGAACCAGAATATGTTATGGTGATTAATACCAGGAATAAATCTTACACTACCAAGGGAAAATATGACCTTCCCCGCAGTTCATCCACCCCAAGCTCATTTTCTCAAAGTGATAATACACAAGCTATCGAAACTTTGGATAATCAAGCAGTGTATTCTCATCTTCCCTCTTCTAAGTATAATATCCTTAATCAATTGGATAATATCAAAGTTGATGCTACTCTTTTGGACTTGGTTGTTGTCCCAGAAAAACAAAAGCATCTTAAAAACTTTATGGAAGGTAATATTTCTACAATAGACAAACTATTTTAAGATTCAAATGAAGAGGACTCAACTATAAATAAGATAGGTGTAAATAATTTTAGGAACACTATAAAAAAAAAACCCTTTCTATATTTCATTAAAAATCATGGATAAAATAGACCATCATTGCCTAATTGATGGCAGGTCCGGTCCAAGTGTAATCTCTAAAATTATCATGGAAGATCTTGGCTTATCTTGCACTAACAAAAGTTCTAGAAGCATGCTCTCTTATAACAGTTTGTAGAAATCAAATATAGGTGAAATCAAGGATGTAACCTTAGTTTTGTGTGTGCATCCTGAGATAAGGATAACCCACAACATCCAAGTAATTGATATACTAGTGAATAACTATTCAATTATTTTAGGAAGAGATTGGAAATCCTTAACTGGTGGATACCTTTCACTTGATGGAACACATTTTTCCATCCCTCAGAACAGAAAGAACATTATAGTCCTTAGGGAAGGAAGAATTTGTATGTATATAGAGAGCGTTCCCCAACCTTATGTAAACTATCTCGAAGAGGATTTAGGAGTGTACTGTATATTTGTTGATGAAGGTGACACTATACTTGAACCATTTGATTTTGATGATGCCATGTAGCACATGCATTTCAATGGCTGATGTTCAAATGAAGGTAATGCAGCTGACATCATTCTATATTCTCCTATAGGCAAAATCCACAATTTCTCTTATAGGTTGGAATTTTCTTGCACACACAATGTTACTGATTTTGAGGCCTTATTGTTAAGCATTGAAAATGGCCTATAACCTTTGTTGTGACCACCTTACAATTTTTGGTGATTCTAAATTTTTTGTGAATCTAGTACATAAGATTTATTCACCAAGAAATAAGTTACTTAAATGTTGTACTCAATTTGTTTGGATGTTGATTTCAAATATGTTATCATTTAACCTTACTCATGTTAAGAGGGAACTTAATTCAATGGTTGATAGGTTAGTTGTTTTTGAAACATCCCCTACCCGACAGGTTTTACCTTAAAGCATTGATTGTACGTTTCAATATCTATATCGTCCTCACATCCTTGATAAAATAGAATCATAGCAGGTTTTCCCGAGTGACGAAGGCATTTGCGCTTTCATACAAAATGAACCATTTAATCCCAAAGAAATCATCTCTATTGAAGATGACAAATTTCCTAAAGGATTGACTCCTCTTGAAAGTTAATTTTTGTGAAGTGATGTAGGAAAAAAAGAAACACATAATGAAGACGACTCAAAAAGGAAAGTGGTGATACCATTTCCTTGAATATTGGGACATCTGAATCTCCAAAGATCATTAAATTAGGTGCCCAATGCTCTGATGAAGAGAAAGCAAAATTCACATAATTACTCCGTGAATTTCAAGATGTTTTTTCCTAGTCATACAAGGATCTTTGTGATTTTGATCCTTCTCTCATACGACATGCCATTCCTATCAAGGAAGGGGTAAAACCAATTAGGCAAAAAAAATACCTATTAACCCTACGCTCGAAGCCACTATTAGAAAAGAATTAGAATTTTTTTTGAAAGATAATATAATCTTTCTAGTTAGGTACTCCGAGTGGGTTTTAAATATGTTCCGTGTTCAGAAAAATACCGTCCAAATCATATTATGTGTTGATTTCCATGCATTGAATAGAGAAAGTGTCAAAGACCATTTTCCACTTCCTAATATGGAAATGATTTTACAACAGGTTGCAGGGTCTCAAATAATGTCCTTACTTGAAACATTTTATGGGTATAATCAAATCAAGGAAAAAAGGATTGATAGGTATAAAACCACATTTACCACATGATGGGGCACATTCACTTATGAATGCATGCCTTTTGGATTATCTAATGCAGGTGCCACCTTTCAAAGAGATATGAAGATAGATTTTGACGATCTAATCGATAATATTATCCAAGTTTATCTTGATGCTTTGACGTTTTATTCTAAAAGTCGGTTGGATCATTTTGGTCATCTTAGAAAAGTTCTCATGCACTGCAGAAAAATTGGTTTTTCTTTAAATCCTTCCAAATCTATTTTCAGTGTCACTAAGGGAAAGTTCCTTGGTCATATTGTTTCTAATTCATGGATAAGCATAGATCCTGAGTACTACCATTCTAAACGTCCCTGCCCCCACCTCGAAGAAATAAGTTCAAGCTTTCATGGGCATTATTAATTTCGTTCGTAGATTTGTTCCTGATTTTGTTGTCATGGTTAAACCAATCCATAATCTTATGAAGCAAGATCATTCTTTTTATTGGAAATATGATGTCAAGAATGCTTTCCTTAGGATTAAGAAAACAATTATCTCTGCACTGGTTCTGGCGAAACTGGATTTTGAGAAAGATTTTATGATATATACCAATGCCACTGAGGAAGCAATTTCTTCTATTCTCTTACAAAGAAATGACAAAAAAAATGAAATACTTGTCGCTTACATGAGTCAAAGTTTATCAGATTATGAGGTCAAATATTCTTATATTGAGGAACATTCTTTTTCTCTTGTCAAGGCTATAGAAAAATTTCATCATTTTATTTTGGGCAAACATACGTAGGTAAAATTTCCTTTACCTGTTGTCAAGTTTCTTCTTTCACAAACTTATATTTCAGGAAAACGTGCACATTGGCTTGCCAAAATTCAGGAGCATGATTTGACGATCATGACTTTGAAGAAAATCAAGGGACCAGACCTAGCCCTTCACTTATCTCAGCACTCTAAACCAATTGAAGAACTTGAAAAACAAGATAATCCCCTTTCAACACTATTTTATATTGAAAATCATAAGCTCTCTCTATCTGAGCATCCTTGGTATAGAAATATGGTGTATTATTTACAGTATCAAAGGTGTCCATATGGGTTGGATCCTCACCAAAGGAGGAGACTATGAATTGAATCTTCCAAGTATATCATTTTAAGAGACCTTTTGTTTAGGAGGTCTACTGATGGTTTGTTACTTCGATGTGTAAATGATGAAGAAGCACAAAAGTTATTACTCGAAATCCATGGATCATCATCTTCTGTCATTCACATCGATGGCCATTTTTCTGCTAAGGCTACTTCTTTTAAGATCATAATAAATGGTTACTATTGGCCTTCGATATCTCACGACTCATATAAATTTGCAAGATCTTATGATAAGCGCCAAAAATTCACTGGGAAATAACGTCTTTATGTCATGCCTTTACAACCTATCTTCCCAGATTTCCCTTTTTCTAAGTGGGTTCTAGACTTTATTGGTCTTATCAAACCTTCATCTTCTGCAGAGAAAATATTTATTTTCACAACCACTGATTACTTTACTAAGTGGATTGAGGTTGTTCCTCTTAGACATGCACATGATGAGAAGGTAGTTTTTTTCCAATAATATAATATATTTTCCAGATTTGGCATCCCATTAGAGATCATTATGGAAAATGGCCCATCCTTCATTTTTTCAAAAATTGACCCAATTTCTGGCTAAGTTAGGTGTCAAACATTTCACTTCATATGCTTATTACCCTCAGGGAAATGGGAAATCAGAGTCCACTAACAATAATTTTTTTAGGATCATAAACAGAATCATAGAAGACAAACCTCACCAATGGAATACACTTCTCACTTATTCTCTTTGGGAAGACCATACAACCACTAAAGAAAGTACAGGATTTACTCCATTTCAGCTCGTATATAGCCAAGAGGTTATTATGCCTATTGAATTAGAACTTTCCTCCTTGTGGGTGATGTTACAGACTGAAGAATTAAATTCTTCTAATATTCCCCAAACGATAAATGCATTGTTGGCCCTGGAAGAACAAAGAAATGTTTCCTTGGAGAACCTAAAAAGAAGGCAGAAAATGGTGAAAAAGTATTTTAACAAGCGAGCAAAGGTTGCTAAATTCAAGCTTTAGGAGAAAGTCCTGCTATCGGCCTTAGACCATGTTGAAAGAGGGAGACATTATAAATTCCAAAAATTATTGATAGGTCCTTTCAAAATCGCTTTTATCTTTGGTACACACTCATACCTTCTGAAATATTTGGAAGAGCGATTTTTTACTTACAGTACTAATGGTTCCCACTTGAAACATTATCTGGAACTAGCTTGATCATTAACGCTTGTGTAAACATGACTCTTGTATATAGTATTTTGTCTTAGTGTTTCTTTTACTTTCGTTTGTTGAGTTTTAATTTATTTCGTTGTTTCTCGTAATCATCAAAAATAATGTCTGGATCACTTTTTCCATAACAATGTCACTCTCTACATATTGTTGATCGATGAAAACAAAACACAAACAACTGTCACGATGACCTCCTTTCGAGACACCATTGAAATAACTTTTTTCTTTCAATATTGTTGTAGTATAGTTGGTTTTGTCTTCTTCCTTGTTTTTGCTATCCCTTTCTTCCTTCCATCTTGATATTCAGAAGCATATCAGAAGAATTCTCTTTGAAATTCTAAAAATCATTATCAGTTATGAATCTTTGCACATACATGACCAACCTGCCTCATACATCTCACTTTCCATAAGCTATTCCCTGAAATCTCATCTCATTATTTCCCTTAAACCATCTTTTCCCCCTTGTTGCACAACTATTCTTTTTAACATTTTTTGATCACCTACTTCTATTGGTCTTCGAAACCAAACATTCTGAGTTCTAAATCTATTGATAACATATTTCCCTGAGGACTCACCAGTTTGTTGACGCCCAAAAGTGCAACATGGAATCCCTTTCTGCAATTGGGATGCAATGTCTTAGTATATATATATATATATATATATATATATTATAATAATAATAATAATAATAATAGTAATATACTAAATAGTTGGGACCCCATTTATGTGAATAATGATTAAAGACACTTCTTTGATTTTCACTCATGACTACCTTGCAAAAATGATTCTATAGTTTCAAAATAAACCCAGAAACTCAAGCCACTTTCCATGTGAAATGGATGAAGGATGAATGTGTCGATAATTTAATTTAAAGAAAAGAAAGGGGGAAATTGTTTGTTTTGATAAGTATCTTGGTTTGTTCTTTCTACAAATATATTTTACATGTTGTTCAAACTTCAAGAACAAGCCACATGTAGTTATGGTGTATCACACTTATGGTATACTTGTTATTATTATGGACAATTGCTAAGTTTTATGAAATGACAATCCTTCACTAGAAAGGAATCTGGGACATGACATGTTTTGGTGATAAGTGTTAAATACACATATAAGACTTATGATATTAATGTGGGGAGGTCAATTCGATTTTGGATTAAAATTTTATGTGGAAAACATAGTGGACTATGTGTTGGAAGTTTGGGTGCACTCATACTTGGTTGTGGTTGATGGAAATTAATGTGGGAAATGACATGCAATTATTGTGTGTCACTATTAACCTACCTCGAGGTCACCACCTTCAGTTTGTTTTCATTTTTGTTAGTTGCCTCTGTTTTTCTCGGCCTTGGGAATAATAGTGGTGCTTGATTGTTTTCTGACATTCTCCTTACATGTATATTGGCTCTTACCTATCCATTCATGAACTATAGCTTTGTTCCGAATAAAATCATGATGTTGGCTCTTAGATTTTCTTACAAACTTTTTTTTCTTTGCAAAGTTTATAATAGATGTATGTGGGTATTATGGCTGTGCAAATTACATTTAAAGGAGGTTTCTTCCTGTTGGAATTTAAACGTTTCAAGATGGGAATAGTGTTTGGCATTCCGCTATGTTTGAAATATGTGATTGTGTTGTGCCCAAAATGAATGTTGTGTATTTTTCTATGATTGGTGGAAAATAATTATGGAAAGTACCTTCGGTTTCCATCTTCTACGGTAATTAAAATTCGAAGGGTTTTCTCTGAAATAAAAGAACAGTTGGGTTTTTTATATAATTCTTTACCCTTTATCCAATCTTTGGAAGAATTGCAACTCTTTCAAATTGTCTTTCCACCATTTGTGAATATATGTGAGACATGAGTATTTTCCTTGCGGCCACCATAGGAGGTCCGTGGAAAGTATGTTTTGGAAATAAATGCTAAATGGTTTTGCAAACCCTTTACTAATGTTTCTCCCTTACGTTTACCCAAACCTCAGTTTTCTATCTGATATATGACAATTAGTAGATTTGAATCCTCATTTTGGTGTATGTTATAGTATTGACCTGACAGTGGGAAAGATTGGTTATATGAAAGAAAACTTGGCTCGTTTGTTATTTATCTATTGGTTTTTGGTTGATTTTGAAGTTATACGATGTTAAAATAAAACGATGAGCACCAGTTTCGAACCCAATATGTTTATGCAACAAGTAATGGGGTTGTGATATAAGTATTGTATAGTAACGGGTCGATGGATTTATGTTTGTGTTCTCAACCTCCCATGTTGGCTTGATGTAGTCTAGTTTTAATTGTTTTGAATGATTCTATTAAAAATATTTTATCAAAGGCTCTCCTAATAGAAAAGGTAAAAATGGAAATGTAAATGGAAAAGTTTGACAGTCCTGAGATTTTCATTGGGTTTTATATTGAACATTATAAAACTAATGTGTCTTCGATTTGAATTATTAACAGAAAAAAGTTTTGGAAAATGATAGCGATGTCAACTTTCAATAAATATCGTTGCATATGATAGAACAATAATCATCTCATTCCCATTCATTATCTCACTTTTTTCTCATTATATTCCCACCGCCTTCCCAAATACATTTAAAACATACCTTATTCTATTACTATGAATTTCATTTTAAAAAACATGAATGAAAAAAGAGAAAGGATTAATAGAAAAGGAAAGGGACTAGATGATCACTGATGTTGGAAATTTGAATATGGATACATTTTTTGTTTTTGTAAAGAAGTTATCTCTGCACTTGTTTGAATAGTATTTGTTGGTCGCTTCCCATCCATGCTACCATTTTTTGCTCATTAAAAATCCCCCCATCTTCCCAATAGCCCTATCACTTCATGTTCAAATGGAAACTGATCGTTGAGTTTAAAAGTATTGATAGATGGATTGCATGTGCTTATGCTGTGAATGATAGAGCCAACCTTTTAGTTTTCTTTCGGTAGATTATTGTTGAATGGATTGTTAAGTGTTTTTCATAACATGATTAGAATATTGGTTCTGGATTAGTTTCTTTAGCAGAGGTAGCAATGACAAAGGTTCTAAATAATGTTCTAATAAAGGTAGAGGAAATAATTGGCAAAGAGGCCATAGAAGACCATGCTTTTCGATACATTTTGACATTTCTCCTCAAGAACTAAATCAACTCTTCCAAGATGGGTTTTCTAATCTAGTTGCCAAGGAATTCTGCAGCCCATATCTGAGAGGCCTCCTTTCTAGCCACGTCAAAATTTCTCTGGTATTCATATTCCACCTCATCTGTCTATGCATCCATAACCACCTTCTAATGATGGTTGGAAAGAAATTGTTCATCAGCCTGTAGCTCATCACCATGGTTGGCCTACTTTGTCATTTCCATTACCCCCTCCTCCATTGCCAATAAATCCAAATGCCCAAGATGATCATTTTTTCATGCTAGTACAATCCTTTGATGCAATAAAAAGGCCAAAAATAGATGTTCCCAAGACAAAATTAGATAAGGGAAAAGGAGTGGCCACTTCCTCCAAGTCAACCAAAGATTCCTTTGAATCTATGTCTTCTCGTCTCCATCTCAAAGATGATAGTTCCTGGATCATCAGTATAGTCCACCCACAAGGTTCCCATCAGTTGAAGTTTGTTTCACATGATACATAAGAAATGGGATCAAACGAGTCCAGCAGTGAAAAGAGGCAAAATTCCTCTCACAACAAACATGGTTTTTAATGTTGATTAATGCTATTTTATTTTGAGGACAATCTTTTTATTTTGATAGTATTTTGGAAAACAAATACATATTTAGACAAAGTTTTGGATAGTATGGATATAATGTTATTTTTGGATATAGTCATGTTCTATTTTGTTGATATTAAAATATTTGATTATTAACACCTCTATTAGCACCTCTGCCATTGCTACCTCTGTTAAAGAAACTCATCTTGAAGAAATATTACAATCATGTTATGAAAAACTCTTAACAATCCATGCATCAATACTCTACCTAAATAAAATAAAACGGTTGGCTCTGTCATTCACAACATAAGCACATGCAATCCATCCATCAATGCTTTTAAACTCAACAATCAGTTCTCATTTGAATAGGGAGTGATAGGGCTATTTGGAAGATGGGGGGCTTTGTAATGAGTGAAAAATGGTAGCATGGATGGGAAGTGACCAATGAATATTGTTCAAACAAGTGCAGAGGTAAATTCCTTACAAAAATATAAAATGTATCCATATCCAAACTCCCAACATCAGTCATCATCTAGTGCCTTTCCTTTTTTGTTAATCCTTTCTCTTTTTTCATTCATTTTTTTTTAAATGAAATTCATAGTAATAGAACAGGAGAAGTTTTAAATGCGTTTGGGAAGGCGGTGGGTGTATAATGAGAGAAAACTGAGATTATGAACAAGAATGAGATGATTATTGTTCTATCATATGAAATAATATTTATTGAAATTTGACATCGCCATCATTTGGCAAAACGTTTTTCTTTTAATAATTCAAATCCAATACACAATAGTTTTATAGTGTTAGATATAAAACCCAATGAAAATCTCAAGACTGTCAAACTTTACCATTTACATTTTCCTTTTTTCCTTTCCTATTAGAAGAGCCTTTTATAAGACTGTTAACATAATCACTCGAAGCAATTAAAACCAGACTACATCAATCCAGCATGGGAGGCTGAGAACAAAAGCACAAAGCCATCAACCCTTCACTATAAAATACTTATATCACAACCCGAATACTTGTTGCATAGACAAACTGGGTTTGAAACACCATGTGAAACTGGTGCTCATCGTTTGATTTTAACATCATATAACTTCAAAATCGACCAAAACCCTATAGATAAATAACAAACGAGCCAAGGCTTCATGCATGTAACCAATATTTCCCACTTTTGGGTCAATACTATAACATACACCAAGACCAGAGTTCAAATCTACTAATTTCCATATATCAAACATAAAATCGAGGTTTGGGAAAATGAAAGGGAGAAACATTAATAAGCGGTTTGAAAAACCATTTAACCATTTATTTCCACAATAGACTTTACAGTGACCTCCTATGGTGGTTGCAAGGCAAATACGCATGTCTCACATATATTCAAAAATGGTGGAAAGATAATTTGAAAGCGCTACAAGTCGTTGAAAGACTGGATAAAGGGTAAGGAATTATGCAAAAAACCAAATTGTTCTTTTATTTCAGATTAAACCCTTCAAATTTTAATTACTAAAGAAGAACGAAACCGAAATTACTTTCAATAATTATTTCCCAATAGTCATATCAAATATAGAACATTCATTCTGGGCATAACACAATCACATATTTCAAATAGAGCAGAATGTCGAACATTATATGCAGCTTGAAATGTTTAAATACCAACAAGAAGAAACCTCCTTTAAATGTAATTTTCATAGCCATAATACTGACATACATCCATTATAAACTTCAAACAGAAAACATAATATGTAAGAAAATATAAGAGCCAACATCATGATTTTATTTGGAGCAGAGCTACAATTCATGAATGCAGAGGTAAGAGATAATATACCTGTAAGGGGAATGCTAGAAAACTAACAAGCACCACTATTCTTCCCAAGAAAGAGAAAAACAGAGGTAACACCATCCAAATAAACTAACAAAAACATAAACAAAGTGAAGGTGGCAACCTCGAGGTAGGGTAAGAGCAACGTGAAATGATTGCACGTCGTTTCCCACATTAATTTTCATCAACCAAAACCAAGGACAAGCACGCCCAAACTTCCAACACATAGTCCACTATGTGTTCCACATAAAATTTCAATCCAAAATTGAATTGGCCTCCCCACATTAATATCATAATTCTTATATGTGAACTCAACACTTAGAACCAAAAAATGTCATGTCCCACATTCGTTGGTAGTGAATGATTTTCATTTAATAAAACTTATCAATTGTCCATAATAATAACAAGTATACCATAAGTGAAATACACCATAAAAACATGTGGCTCGTGCTTGAAGTTTTAAAATCATGTCAAATATATGTGTATCAAGAATAAACCAAGATACTTATTAAAACAAACATTTTCCCCCTTTCTTTTCTTTAAATTAAATTTCCAACACATTCATCCTTCATACATTTCACATGGAAAGTGGCTCAAGTTCCTGGGTTTATTCTCAAATTGTAGAATCATTTTTGCAAGGTAGTCATGAGTGGAAATCAAAGAGGTGTCTTTAATCATTATTCGCATAAATGGGGTCCCACCTATTTAGTATATTATCAAATATATATAAGTAATAAGGCATTGCAACCCATTTGCAGGAACGGATTCCATGTTGTGCTTTTGGGCATCAATACACATCACCCTCTAGAGAGTGAAACCCATACCACTCACCTGGGAACAATGGTACAAGAAAAATCAATTTTTATTCTTCTTCAATACAAAATTCTCCATACATGTAATTGATTAAGCACATGAATAGAAATATTAAGAGGAATAAGAACTCCGCAAATCCATCACACTTATGATTATAGCACACCCAACTAGTGAAGAAATGATTTTTTTTAATTAAGCATGAGATAATGAAATTATATTGTAATATCCTCAAATTTTAGAAGATTAAACTCTGAGTGGAATTTTGAAATAAATTTATGTTTTTGGAAAATTTGGATTTGGAAATTATTTTCCATTTATGGAAAATTCGAATTTAGAATTTTGGATTATGTAATTAATTATTTGATGATTGTTGGGAAAATATTTGACTTTTCCAACTGTCCTCTTTTATTGGACACATGTATGAGAAAAACTTTTAATAAATTTAATGCTGGAAGACAAATGGAACAACCAGGTTAAAAATAGTTGACCATGACTCCATGAGTGGGGAACAGGTTTGAGTTACCTCATGGCTGATTTTTACAAGTGGAAGAAGTTTAATTTGTCCACTAGTAGCCCCTACAAATCAGGTATTTGTAAAGATTTGAATTACCCCAAGGAGGGAAATGAATGGAAAGACCTATGAACAATAATATAAACAACATATGTGGGAGGAAAAATGTTGCTTAGTATGTTGAGGAATTGAGAATTTATTTGTTGTTATGAGAAATTGTAGTGTGAGGCAAAGCATATCCTAATGTGTTGATGGTGACTATAGCTAAGGAGGATAATTTAGTTCGCCCTTATGGACTCATGTTCAGGCTAGGGGGTGAACAGGACAAGTGATTGTGGTTGTTCTGTTCTACAATTGAGTGGAACGTGGTTGTTCAATTTGTTTCCCAGCATCAACTTTTTCAGATATGTATTTCAGATGTGTATTTAAAATATTGGTACTATGCTAATGATGTTTTATTATTTATACAGTTGTTTCCATATCTTGTGTTATTGCATTAGAAACAAAATATATTTGAAAGAACTGTATAGGCATATTAGTTGATATGGGTTGCCACTGTGTAAAATAGTTGTAGTAGTATGTTATTAACAATGTAGTTTATATACAAGAATATAGATATATATATGAACGTGAACAAAGATACTTCATATTTGTTGGTGTTATGGTGATTAAAAGAATAACAATCCCATACATGTTTTGTCAATTATGAAAGAAAGACATTGGATAAAATAGAGTACACTTCATTTGACAAAATTTGATACACACATTTATTACCATCAATAGTTCAAGGATCAAAATGTTAAAATTGAATTCCTTAAACACCAAAGTTCCCTATCTAGTCGAAATGGAAATTTAAAGGACTACATAAAAACTGTCTGTTAATCTTCGCAAGGACTGGTGGAAGAAGATGGAACTTGAATACTTTTTGTGGATAGGTCGCGCACTTCCCCAAGTTCCTTGGTTGTTCTCCCAACCTGTAACAAAACATGCAAATAAATTAGTAACTTAATAATGTACAAAATTATTAAATGTGCATCAAATAATGAATAAAAATTTATTAACTAGTGTTTCCATGGTGAAATGGAGCATCCTCACTGACTTGCAAAGCCATCAATCCAAGACTGAGAAGGGGAGTGGGTGAGTTATTCACCTGATGGGTTCCCTCACAAGAAAAAAGGGACCCATCATCAATTTATGTACTTGCAAAATTATTATTAATCGTGCAAACAGTAAAACATAAGAAAATGCTTTAGTTGAGTACATAAATCTTGATATCCTTTAGGTTACAAGATTGATAAAGTAAAATGGATACCACAGAAAATGGGAATAGAGTGATAATAACCAAAAAATATTACTTTGGAGAAGAGTAATTAAACTCTTTATAGAAGGTTGAAGCTACTGTGGAAACAATTACTTTAAACAGAGCTACCTTATGCATAGAAAAGGGTAATATTTAAACAAATCTACCCTATGTACAAACAGGAATAATAATTACAGCAGAGGAAATAGTAAGTACAAAATATAGACAGAGAATTACTATTTGCAAATTGGACAGTTCATATAAATTATATAATTAAAGAACCTTGAATCAGAAATACCATAGTGATGCTTGGGAGGAAATTTGGGTAAGTGAATAATTTTTGTAAGGCCCAAGTCTTTATTAAAAAGGAAAATGAAAACTAAGTATTGATTTAAATACATAAGAGAATCATGTAGGTTCAAATATAGCTATCACATGCAAAACTATCTCAGAATTGTAAATGAGTAAAATTATATAGTCGAACCAATATTAAAAGGGGAAAGATGGAAATAGGCATGTGTACTCACAGAGACTGAGTAAGTTTCCTTCTCGATAATGACCTTCCTTAACCATGATTTCCATGTAATAAACATTGTTTCAATGAATAAGGATCTTCCACCTTGCCATTTAAATTTATAAAGTGAAAGCACGAATTTTATACACAGTGAAAGTAACGAAGTCCGAGACGTATTCACTAAGAGTTTGAAAACTGTAAACAGTCAAATCTAGGAATGTCTTGACTACGATCAACATTAGCCTTCACCCAGGTCTCGAGGGTTTTGGTGCCCCCTTACAAAGTAACCCCAGACAAAGGTCATGTTTCTTTTACCCTATGTAATCAAAACACCCTGTGTGAATAAATATTTCATAAAGATATTAGAGAGAAGTGGTATTATAGATGAATTATAGACAAAGACTAAATTTCCACTACAATTTACACGATGCATAGATAGAGGGTAAAACCCACAAAGAAATGATACAAAAAGATTATTTCCACAGATATTTACACGATGCAATAGAAGGAGGGTATAACCCACAAAGAAATGATACACAAAGATTATTTCCATAGATATTTACATGATGCATGGATGGAGGGTAATAACCCACAAAGAAATGATACACATACATTATTTCCACAGAGAATCACACAAATATTATACGAAGGGAAAACCTACGAAGATATTATACACAGAGACTATCTTTTGCACAGAGAATACACGATGATAAAATGAAGGATAACACGCACCAAGAATACTTATACTCAGAGACTACTCTTACCAGAAAATGTATGATGTAAAGACAGAGGAGGGAACCCATAAAAGGTTTACCATATTTGTGTATGAATAATGAAAACTACTCTTAAAAGAATATTCACTATATAGATGGAGGAGATCACACATAGAGCTTCTTTTTGCAGAGAGCATACGTCACCTAGACAGGGACGTTATTTCCACTAAGAGCACCAAACAACGAACATTCTTTCAAAAGGTTACACAAGAATCTAATTTTTTCGCAAGAAGGGAATTCACCCGAGCATAACCACAAGGGAACAACACTTCATCATAGAGGAATACGTCTAAACACTCTCATAGAGGGATATTAGAGTACTTACTATGTCGTGTTGAATGCTAGTACTTCACCGAGCCGAAAACTATATCCAAGGTCGAGTACTTCACAGATCTGAATACCATCTCCAAGGTAGAATACCATCACAGGACTGAGCAGTAACACCAGTTGCAAAGCGTAAACAGGAAAATGGCCAAGTGGAATAGACTCATGATAACAACCACGAAGGGAGTAATGGTGTGTCGAATCCCTATAGGGTGGGGAGGAGTGTCGGGTACACAAACCCACTCTTTTCCATGTGAATCATCTGAAGTGTCAATCTCACAATGGCCAGTTCTCTACAGTGACAGGCCTAGAGAGTACTAGGGTTGGTCAGTATGCCACTAATGATCTCACCTAGATTAAATGAAAAGACCAAAATTCAGCCTAGGTTCAGACCAACCTGGCGTCCACGTAAACCGTTATCAAAATCGTGTATGTACTGGAGTAGACAGGTAACGATATACTTTGGGGTGTTTACTATGGTAAGTATAGAAGTTTCTTCACCCTAGCGCGAAGGATTTAGTCTATTGTGTTTATGTCTCCTAGTTCACTAGGGATATAACACCATACTCACTTTTCTTATCATAGGATTATAAATTTTAAAATGGTTAGCATGGGTATGATGTGACTTTGTTATATGTGCAATAGATTTTTTTTAATAGGGACTTATTAGTCCTAGTTAACTTTTAGTAATGTGATCAGATGTGAGAACTGCAATTACAATACTAGGTTATCATAGATTAGGAATTAATGTAATGAAAGGTACCATGACCTTATAGTAGCAGTAAGTTTAATTGGACATTAAACTTCACAGTGACCTAGAATGTTTTAAAGAGATATATTATTGTGTCAAAAAGGTTAAATGAATTATAAATGTTATTTTCCTGATCAATAAAAAAAAAAGTATTTAGAAAAATTTGGGGTACATTACGTCTATCATTTACTTAGTTTTAATAAGCTACAAATTGATAAGCTATGTGCCAATATCGAAACATCCACTATGCAACCATTGCATATACAAAATATTCTAACATTGATATTGATGTGATCTGTTTAGAAACATTTGAATTATGTGAGGATATTGTGGATGTATATTGTGAGTATCCCACTTATTCATACTCATTATATTGGGAATATAATGGTGGTTGGAAGCTAATGATTGTCTCTAATGACACATTACTGACAATGCAAACGTGGAAAAATAACAATTTGTTAACTTAGAGGGACGATTCAAGATACTTTCATAATGAATTTGAATATGGTGTAAAAAGATGAAATGTGGGAAAATGAATTATATTTCCGAATATATAATGTTTATTTATAAAAAATGTGAATGATTATGTAAATTTTGATTTTTGTTAATAATGATATGTTATTTTTCATGCAAAATATAATGCATGTGTTTCAATTGTTGATTTTTCTATATGAGATGATATGAGATAGATATTTTATTACAATGATGAGTGTTCCATATATAGAGAACATATGGTGACCATCCATGAAAGGATGTGTCCCTTGGATAATAAAAAACTATTTATTATTATTATTACTTATTATATTTAATAATCAATAATTATATTTCTAGATTATAGATCTTAGTTTGTATCAGTGCAATTTATAACTTGTTTTTAAAAGGGTTAAGGAGAAAAACAATTATACAAGAGATAAAATGGTATGAATTTTAAGATTCTAATATATGTCAAGAAAAAATATTAAAAATAGTAAAAAATATTAAATTTTTAATATATATTGTTGATTAATTGGGTTGGTTGTCATTGATGTCAACCCTTGAAGAAATTCTGATAGCAAATTCCGGTAGCACAAAGGTTTAGATAATGGACCCAAGTTTGTTTTATGGAAACAGTATGCGTTTTGATATATTTGCAGGTAAGACTATTCTAGATGGATAGTACATGTCATGCCATTTCCGGTGGTATGTGGAACGTGACATAACTCCTCACGGTTAGAGAGTTATATCTATGTGAAGTTGGAGAACCCTCATGAGTCATCTAGAAGCCCCAAAAGATCAAAGTAGTCAATGTGTTTGCAAAAAAGAAATTATTTAAATAATAAAGTGAAGTGATGAGTGTACTATAATTCAAAGTGGATACAAAATACATTATTTAAATAATAAAGTGAAGTGATGAGTGTACTATAATTCAAAGTGGATACAAAATACATTATTTAAATAATAAAGTTAATGGAGAAATTATTAAGTGGACAAGTGGTTAGAAGTGGGTTAGCCCTAAAATAAGGAAAGTGGTTTAAGAGATTTTATAAGGTAATTTAAATAATAAAGTGAAGTGATGAGTGTAGTATAAGTCAAATTGGATACAAAAGAAATTATTTAAATAATAAAGTTAATGGATAAATTAATAAGTGGACAAGTGGTTAGAAGTGGGTTAGCCCTAAAATAAGGAAAGTGGGTTAAGATGGCTAGAAGGTAACCCCTTGAGGAAGCTACATGAAAATATAAATAAGAGGCAAGGGTTTCTCATTTTTAATCACGCTTGATCATATTGAATATATACAAGTGAATGAGGTAACCAAAGGATATCTAAGCCGAATTTTAGAGGGAAGGTGAAGTAAAGAAGGTCGAAATTCAAGGGAGGATAAATTATTTTGATGATGCTTTCTAAGGTATGTTATTTTCAGGTCATCTCGCCATTTTTGCAATAACGTTTTTTCTATAATGATGCAGACTGTGAAATTGGGATACCATTGAGGAAACATATCCAGGTAGCTGTGATACAAATTTCATCTTGTGGGTCATTGTATTTTTGGAGTTACACTCCGTGGAAAATAGGGTTTGTGGCTAGTCTTGAGACTTGTCTAAAACAAGTGTTTTGGGTAAAAACGTAATAAATTATTCATAGCATATCCAAATTCAGTAATACCAAATGTATTGGTTATATTACGGTATGTAGTATTCTATTTACCATTTTAAAATCCATAAAACAAATATTCTATACGAGGAATGCTCTACAAGTTTTCTCTCTATAATAAACCAAAATTCAACAAGGTATTCCATGAGAGACAATCGGGTTGATGATATATTTCCATCCATCATTTGCAGGGACTTCCAGTTGCAAGGATAGATGTGGAGGAGTGGGAATTCCAGGGATGTTCTGAGGCTATAAAGGAGGTCTTTCTGGTTGAGGTTGTATTGTTCCATGACCAATCTAGTTAAAGAACCTAGCTTGGAACAACTGGTTCAATTCTTGGGGGTCAACATCAAAATGTATGGAAAATACAGGCCTTCTAGGATCTCGGTTCCAATTTCCCCTTCCTGTGTTATTTCTGCCATGGGTGCCCCTACTGAAGAAACTCATGCTCTAGAAGTAGTTCATCAGTAATGAAGCTCTTAATAAACCACACATGACACTCTACTTACATGCATAAAAAATTGGCTCAAAAATTGACACAAGATACATCCAAATCCATCCATAACAAACCACTTATTAATCTCCAAGTGAAAAGGGGGTGATAGAGATCATGGGACATATGGAGGGAGTGTAATTAGAGAAAAGTGGTAAAATTATAGGGGGTTAATAAACAAATATTGTTCAACAATTAATCAAACAATTTACTGTTTCATAAAGTATCAAAATATCAATCATCAATCTTTGTTTTGTTATCCTTTTGTCTCTTTTGCACAAACTTTTTCTTTTAAAATTTATTTCACAGAACAGGGATGCAATAAATGAAATTTGGATTATGAGGGGAATGTAATGAATGAAAAGTGATAGAATGACAGGGAAATAATATGGATACTATTCAATTGAAAATAAATCAAAACATGCAAACAAAACATATCTATGTCTAGACCTTCAACGTTTAACAGTGTTCACTTTTTCAAAACAACAATTTAAATTGTTACTTTCTTTGACAAATTTGTTAGTTGGATTCCAAACAATAATATTTATGCCTAGGATTATTGTTTGGAATCCAACTAACAAATTATTGTTTGATTAAAAGAACAAACCTGTTCTCGACCAAAAGCATGCATAATGCTTCCATCAACTTCTGGGTGGAGTTAAGTTTAGACTAGGCAATGCTTTCCAGGAAACAGTGAGGTCATAAGAAAGAAACTAACAACTCGGGGTTTCCCCAAGGTAAGGAAAGAAACACTTTAGTCTTTCATCATTTCACATTAAAACCCACAGGGTCGAAAAATGGGTGTACACTAGTCACAAAGATGAACATGGCGTGGGAAAACATAAACACATAGACCTATTATGACAATCCATAGATCGGGTTCTCAAAAATCTTAGATCTTTTGTAAACCATAATAATCAATTTCCATAGAGAGGCTAGACCCCAAAACCCAAGCCATGACCGAGCAGGTTTCACTATAAATTGTATTCAACAATTCTATGTAAAGATTACACACAACAAGAAGAGCATGACCATTTTATTTTCTAAGTGCCAACATTCCATAACCACCACCATAAGAAACCAAGGATGCAAACACCAATACACAGTTCAAAAGTATCATAACAACTTAATAATCACAAAGACCACAAGAAACATGAGCCAAAAATTGATTCAAAGGGCAGAGTAACTATCATGGATGGAAGAGTAAGAAAACCCATACATGGAAAAATCCTACGCGAGGAAAAACAAGATTGTATATCTCCTTTACGATCAAATAAGGTGGAACAACAACAACTACTAGAGCCAAAACCAAAATGCAATAATGACTAGGGAGACGTGCTCGAGGGGATTTTGAGTGACGTGCAGTAAATGCATGTCACTTCTCCCTTCCAACCTCATTCAATTCAACGTATGAGCCAAGCCAATTCACCATAGCACTAGACAATTAATCAACCAAATATCCATTGGCATATCACTTTTGCATAGTGCGCCAGCCCTTGGTAATAACAACTTCTTTAAATAACAATGTGCTAGGAACATAACCCCATGTGCAACCATATATGAAATTCGAACAAGGCACATAACCATAGTAGCAAGGGTCTAGAGCACCCATCCTTTGGCATGATAATATAAAATTACAACTCAAGTATAGTTCTTTTATTCAAAGGAGCTCAATTATTATCCTCTATCAAGATCATTTAAACCATTCAGTGCCATGTTTTAATCAACCACATATCCATATCACCATAACATTTTAAACCATGATCTAAGACAAATGAATTGTAGAAGACTACACTGGTACCATCACATAAGAAAACTAAATATGAGTGTTGCATATTCACCTTAGCACCAAAAGTATAACAAGGGGTCCACACCTACTAGTTTATTATTAATATAGATATATAATAAAGCTTGGAAATCATTTGCGAGCATAGTATTCATTGTTCTTCTTTTAAGCGTCAACAAACTCACAAATCCATAGGGAATATTTTTTTCAACAAATTAAGAACTCAGAATGTCTTGATTTGCATACAAGGCGAATTGTAGATCAAAGAAAATATTTACCAGAATGATTATGAAACCTGGGAAGTGAGGTGTTTTAAGGGAAAAATTGATCTGGGACTTTGGGAATAACTCATGGAAAGTGTTATGTATGAGGGGTTTATTCTTGTATGGATAAACTTCTTGTGTGCTCTTTTTGAATCTCAGGGTGGAGGGAAGAAAGGGAAGACAAAAAGTGGGGATGAAAATACAATTATCTATCCAACATCAGTACTGGAAGAAGAAAGAAATTTCAGTGATGTCTAAAAGCGGGAGATCATAACAATTGTGTAACCTTATTGTTATTGATTAACAATACTTATGGAATAACATCGTTGTGGAAAAAATGATCTAGATTTTATTTCTGAAAAGAAAAGAAACTAATAATTGAAAAACAACAAAAAAATAAAACCAACAAAGGAAAATAAAAGCAGTGAAAAAGAAAATTATAATACAAAAGTAACCTTCATGTAGTGTTTTATCTCTTAAATTGGTTCCACATAGTGTTTCAAGTGGGAACCGTTAGTACTATAGGAAAATAATCTCTCTTCCAGGTCTTTTAGAATATAAGAATTGGCGCCCAGGACAAAAGAGATTTTAAAAGGAACCAACCATAATTTTTGAAACTTTTAATGCCTTCCTCTATCAACATGGGTTGAATTTCAAAGCAATACTTTCTCATTTACCTTAAATCTGACAGCTTTTGCACTTTTATTGAAATATTTCTTTATGGTTTCTTGTCTTCTCTTTATGTTATCCAAGGAAAACATCCTTTGTTCCTCTAAAGCTAACAATGCATTTATCCTTTGAGAGACATTAGAAGACTTTAATTCTTCGATTTGTAGCATCAGTCGTAGAGAAGAAAGTTCCATATCGGTAGGAAGAATAGCTTCTTGACCATAAACAAGCTAAAAGGGAGTGCAAATTTTTCTTACCTTGGTAGTAGTGCGATCTTCCCAAAGGGCGTAAGTGAGGAGGGTGTGCCATTGACGAGGCTTATCTTCAATGAGCCTCTTGATAATTCTAACCAGATTTTTGTTAGTAGACTCGACTTGCCCATTTCCTTAAGGGTAATAAGTTTATGATGTAAAAATTTTGACTCTCGGCTTATCTAGAAACTAAGTTAGCTTAGAAGAAATGAAATCACAACCATTTTCTATAATAATTTCCAAAGGAATGAAAAATCTAGAGAAAATATTAGTTTCAAGGAAAGAAATAAACTATCATCCTATGAATGTTTAAGTGGGACAACTTCAGACCATTTTGTAAAATAATCTGTCACTGTTAGAATAAAAACATAACCTGCTGAAGATGGAGGAATAATAGGACTGATAAATTCTAGACCCCATTTCCAAAAACGAAAATCAGGGAGGACAGGTTGCAGAGGCATGGAATAAAGGCATTATTTCCCAACGCTTTTTTGGCACTTGTCACAATATTTTGAAAAGTTATAAGAATCTAGAAAAATTGAAGGCCACTAATATCGTTTCCTAATGATCTTAAAAGCAATAGTTTTAGCATAAAAGTGGCCACCACATGAATAATAGAATTTGAATATCCATGGGTTTCTTGTAACAATTATTGTTCTTCCTCATTATTTACATAGCGAAGTAATATACCATCCGTAGATCTCCTGAATAAGAAGTCTCCTAAAATCACATATCTAGAATATTGAAGACGTAGCCTTCTCCTTTGATGATTATCTAAGATATCTGGACATCACTGATTTTGCAAGTAATACACCATATTTTTATACCAGGGGTGTTCAACTATAGGAAGGATTTGACTATTAATGTAAAATAGTGTTAAAAGAGGATTATCTTGTTGGTCAATTTCTTCACTTGCTTCAACATGTTGATCCAAGTGAAGGGATAAGCCTCATCCCTAAATTGTTTTTGAAGTCATGATGGTTAAATCATCCTCCTGGATCTTGGCAAGGCAATGTGCAAGCTTCTCTAAATGATAATTCCATGAAAGAAAAAACTTGGCAGCAGACAAAGGGACGTTTACAAGTGTGTTCTTGCCTAAGATAAAGTGGAATTTTTTTTATACAACTTTAACAAGCGAAAAAGCATTTTTTTCGATATAAGAATCTTTGAATTCATTGTCTAACAAGCTTTGAATCAGGTAAGCTACTGGTTTTTTGTTATTCTAGTCATCACATTGTATGAGAACAGTAGAAATTGCTTCCCCTGTGGCATTATTGTATATAATAAAATATTTCTCAAAATCCAGCTTCACCAAAACCGGTGCAAAATTGATTACCTTATTAATCCTCACAAAATCATTATCGACATCATTAGTCTAAGAAAAGGAGCGATATTGCTTGAGAATATTATGAATTGGTTTGACCATTACAACAAAATCATGAATAAATCTACAGAAAAAGTTGTTAATACCCATAAAGCCTTGAACCTCCTTTTTGGAAGTGGTGGTAAGAATGTTCATAATAACAACAATGCTTTCGAGATATATGCTTATTCCTGAATCAAAAACAATCTGCCCAAGGAGATTTCTCTTGGTAACATAGAGAATATACTTAGAAGGGTTTAAAGAAATTCCAAACATTCTGCATCGCATGAGAACTTTTCTAAGATGACCAAAATGATCCAATCAGTTCTTTGAATATACAGTCAAGTCATCAAGAGAAATATGAATAATCTGACTGATCAGATCGTCAAAAGCTATCTGCATATCTCTTTGGAAGGTGGCACCTGCATTAGATAAACCAAAAGGCATGTGCTCATAAGAGAATGTGCCCCAATGTGTAGTGAAAGTGATTTTTTATTTATCAGTCCTTTTTACGTTGATTTGATTATAAACAAAAAAACCATCAAGTAAGGACATCATTTGTGACCCTGCAACTAGCTGCAAAATCATTTCCATATTAGGGAGAAGAAAATAGTCTTTTACGCTCACTCTATTTTATGTGCGAAAATCAACGCATGGTCTGATCTGACTGGTTGTTTTCCGAATGATAACCAAATTGGAAAGCCACTCAGAGTACTTAACAGGAAAAATTATCCCATCTTTCAAGAGTTTGTCCAACTCTTTCCTAATAGTCACTTCAAGTGAGGGGTTAATCAGACTTTGTTTTTGCCTAATCAGTTTTATACCCTCCTTGATAGAAATGGCATGATATACAAGAGTAAAATCAAAACCACGAATATCCTCATAATACCAAGAAAAAACATATTGGAATTAACGAAGTAACTTAGTGAATTTCAACTTTTCTTCATCGGTTTATTTGGGCACCTATCTTAACATTCTTTGGGGAATCGGGTGTTCCAATGTTCAAGGAAATGGTTTCACCCACTTTCATTTTTTACTCTTCTTCTTTATGCTTTTCTTTGTTTCCTACATCACTCGATGAAAATGAACTTTCTAGAGGAGTCAAGCCCTTCGTAATTTTGTTATTTTCCATGGATATAATCTATTTGGGCTTATATGGTTCATTTTGTATGAAAGAACAGATGCTTTTGTCACTAGGGAAGACTTTCCATGAATCTACATTGTCAGGGATATGAGGACGATATAAATATTGAAAACTAGAATCAAGTATGTGGTAGAAGTTGTCGAGTAGAAGAGGCTGCAAAAATAGCTAACCTGTGAGCCATTGAATTCCAATCCCTTTTAACATGAGTGATGTTAAATGATAATAAGTTTTATATAAGAATCCAAACAATTTGGGTGTAGTGTTTCATTAAATTGTTTCTAGGAGATTATATTTTATGTACAAGGTTCACGACAAACTTAGAGTCCCCAAAAACTGTAAGGTGTCTACAACGTAAATTATAGGCATTTTCAATGCCTAGAAATAATGCTTCAAATTCGTTGATGTTGTTTGTGAAAACAAATTCTAACCTATAGGAAAAGTTGTGAATTTTACCTACATGTGAGTACAAGATAATCCTAGCTCCATTACCCTCGTTGGAGCATGAGCCATCGATGTGCATGTGCCACATATAATCCTCCAGATCAATTTGTTCCATGGTAGTGTCATCCTCATCCGCAAAGATGGAGTACACCCCTAAATCCTCCTTGTCATAGTTTACATTATGCTATGGAATGCTTTCTATGTACGGTGAGATTCTTCCTTCTCTTAGGACTATGATATTCTTTCCATTTCGAGGAACGAATAAGTGTGTCCCGTCAAGTGAAATATATCTACATGTCAAGGATTTCTAGTCTCTTCCTAAGATAATAGAATAATTACTTACATGCATTTCATTTACCTCGATATTAAGGGTTTTCCTGATTTTAGGATCTGCACATAGAACCAAATTCACTTCTTTTATTTCTCCTATAGTTGATTGTTGAAGACTATTATATGAGAGCATGCTTCTAGAATTTTCATTGCTACAATACAAGCCTAGCTCTTCCATAATAATTTTCGACATTACACTTGGGCCTAAACCACTGCCAATCAGGGAACAATGGGCTCTTTTGTCCATAATCTTTAAAGAAATGAAAAATGGGGGATTTTTTACAAGGTGTCTAAAATTATTTACACTTACTTTATTTACAATAGAATCCTCTTCTTTTTCCTCTTCAAAGAGATTGGATATGGTGGAAGCTTTTCCTTCCATGAAATTTTTTATATGCTTTTGTTGCTCAGGGACAAAAGCCATGTCCAAAAGAGTAGCATCGTCCTTGATATTAGCCAATTCGTTGAGAATCTTATATTTGGAAGAGGGAAGAGGGGATGGAATTCGTTGACTACGAGGAGTCTTGGTAGTTTGTTCAATAACATGTTGCGAAGATGAGCTTGGACTAGAAGAAGTACAAAGGGGATCATATTTTCCTTTTGAAACATAGGATTTATTTCTAGTGTTTATGATCATGAAATCCTCTGGTTCTGCCCAATCTAGAACAACAATGCTAGTTCCAATCCTTTCTCCAAATATTTTATCTCTGATGCTCTTCTTTACCTCACAATTACTTTCCTCGTGATTTTCCTCGCAAAAGTTACACCAACTGCGAGGCATGATGGCTTTGAGATGAAAGTTATTTTCATTGTGATTCCTAAAATATGGTGAATAAGAAGATGATTCCCCAAGAGTAAGTGAATGGACATTACCCTTTCACTCATATGCTATCATTCAATTATTTATATCATGTACAAGTTGTAAGAGGGCATACATGTCTATTAGCTTAATTGAGTCTCCCTTGGGAAGACCTGTTATTTCCAGTTGTTCTTCATACTCTAGACAAGTATGAAGAGTGGAACCAATATTGTGAATAGACTTTTATTCAAGCCTATGTCGATAAGGGGAAGGTAGATAATTATAGTAATGCATAAAAGAAGCTTGGTTCTGGGGGAGAATAAGTTTGAGAATTTGATTATACAACTTGGTGAAACGAATTTTGAAAGACTTGATAGTCTCACCTTATTTGTATACAATGCTATTGTATTCCTGTAATTGTTCAGTTGGGCTATTAGACTGCCCATAAGTAGATTTGAACCAGTAAACTAACTCTTCCCAAGTGGAAAGAATCTTGGGAGGGAGATCGAAGAAATTTTTTGTTGCTTTCCCTTCGAGAGAGTTGAAAAAAAAGTGCATACAAGTATCATTTTTATTATCTCCTATATTGTGGAAGGCATTATAGAATGCCACCAAGTGTTTGTTTGTAGTGATTGTGTTATTTCTTGAAAACCTAGGAAGATGTTCTTTAAATTTTGGTAGTAGACGAGTGACAGGTGTTAGGTTTAAAGGTGAGGAAACATGTCATGGGGTAGTAGTAGCATCTTCTTCAAATTGAAAAATTCCATACTTCTTTATGACCTTGGTGGGGTTGGTAGTAGATTAGACAGGGACCTGATGGCTATAAAAACTACCAATTACTGACAAGGTTGAAATTTGAGATGAAGAAGCACCTCTAGTGCCACCAAGCCACCCACAAATACCATTTTGTAAATGATGGGTGATGGTGAGAAGGATGAACTAGTCAAATCAGATAAATGTTTCCTTAGAGTACCTTGTTGGGTTGACAAGACAACATTCCTTCTTCCTATTTCAGTGATAGGAGTGATTTCAAGAGACAATCCTCTTCTTCTCCTAGAGACGCGAGGATTTAAGGACATGAAAAAGGTCAAACATTTTAGGAAAAAGAGAGTTGCAGTTGATTCCTAGGATTCCTTTGCCTGGCCTCCCAGCGTTCTCAAACACTTATGTCTTGTTCAATTACTTCCCACAAGCATTCAAGATCAGCTCAGGTGTTAGCAGTTTCTAAGATGGTATTAAATAAAGTTAAAACAATGTTGGTTTGGTCTTTAAGACCGTGCTCAATATTGGTCTTCCTTGTAACAAGTATTGTCATCAGGATAAGAAAACAATCAAAGAATAAAAAATAGAAGTATAAATATTCAATGATAATCACGAATACAATAGACTAGATAGATATGGAATATCTCCCCACTATGGTCGCCAAATAAATGTTGAGTAAAAGGTATGAATTACCTTACTCCATCATTTTCAAATATTTCCTGGCTAGGACAAGATAGTCGAGAATGTCACCCTAGATTTTATAGCCTCAAAATTATTCTCCCAATCTATAAGAATTAATTACTAGGATTGAGGTGGATTTATTTATGAAAATAATGTTGCAATATAAAATAAAGTTTATGTTGGTTTCTGAAATATACACAAATTATAGAAAGTAAACATGGAGATTAAAAAGAGAAAAGTAACCAAGTCATAAATACACATATATAAGATAGAATAACAATCTAATTTATTTCATTTTGAGATATCAAAAGTATTTTTCTCTTTACAAAATCCCTGTGAGGGCATGGACCAAAGTCTGATTTAGAGATCTTCAATGAACACCATACACAAAGACTCTGACAATCAAGCAAAACTAAAATTTATAATTTGGATCAACTTTCTACAACTTGCTTCCAATTTGACTCTGTAAGATATTCTTTATCAGCCATGAAACTTAATTCACAAACATACAAGAATACACAGACTATCAAGGATGCATCAACACCTCTAAAAAAAGCGTCTGAAAAGTTTGGTTCAGTTTTGAACCTTGTTGTCTACAAGAAGACCATGTTTTCACAAAAAGAATTAGGCTTTGAATAACTCAAGATTAATGAAAACTGAAACAATCTTATGAAACCAAAAGAAAAAACCTTAGTCTTGCTTTCTCCTTCTATTCTCTTCTTCGCATTCAGTTTTTATTCTTTCCAAATGAGTTGAAGTAGTTCAACTACTTTCTTTAGTTATGTTAGGTTTGACTTAACTAATTAGTTTAGGAGAGGTAAATAATAATAATATAGTTAAGGGTCTTTAATTATTAATAACTAGGTAGGTGGGACCCCTTGTGACTCCCTTAATTTCCTCCTTTAAAATCATAAAATATAACACAAAAAGAATAACCATTCGACCATATGACGCCCTTGTAGCTCCCTTAAATATCTTTCAAATTAGATATTTAAATATCATAAATAATTTATATCATATCCAAAAATATATATAAATATCCACATCATCCACATTATCCACAAAATACCAAAACAAATCTTGTTGTACAAACATTCTCAAAACAACTAGCACTGTCTTCATCAACTCAAATCATAAAAACACATAATCCAAAAACCATACATGCCACTCTCAGAGGCAATTTTTCTTTTTTGACTGTTGTTTCCCTTTGATTTCTTAGAAGTAGCATGTGGTTGGTTAGACCCTTGGGGTTGTATCTCATTGATAACATGGGAACAATCATCCTTGAAGTGCATGCAAGATGACATAGATTTTGAGGAATCATTGGAGGGAGAAGAAGGGGAGGCCACTGCTTCTCCTTTATCATGCACATGTGGAACAATAGCTTTTAGCATTTTACTAGCATGTGAAGATTGAACAAGTGAACCAAAATGGGAAATATGGACATTAGGATTGATAGGTGGTGGCATAGGTAATGACATATTGGGCCAACCACGATTGTGAGAGACAATCAGGTTGACGATCTCTTGTCGTCCATCATTTGTAGGGACATCTAGTTGCAAGGACACATGTGGAGGAAGAAGAATGCCAGGGATGTTCTGAGGTTGGAAAGAAGGTCTTTTTGGTTGAGGTTTTACTATTCCATGACCCATCCAGTTAAAGAACCCAACTTGGAACAATTGGTGCAATTCTTGGGGGTCATCATCAAAATGTATGGAAAATCTAGGCCTTCTAGAACCTCGGTGCAAATCTCCCATGCCTCTATTATTTCTTCCATGGTTTCCTCTACTGAAGAAACTCATACTGTAGCAGGATTTCGTTAGTAATGAAGCTCCTAATAAACCATGCATGAAACTTTGCTTACATGAATAAAAAAGTGGCTCAAAAATTGACACGAGATACATGAAAATACATCCATAACAAATCATTTATTAATCTCCAAGTGAACAGTTGGTGATAGAGCTCATGGGACATATGGATGGAGTGTAATTAGCAAAAAGTGGTGCAGTGATAGGTGATTAATACGTGAATATTGTTCAATAATTAATAAAACAATTTACTCTATCATAAAGTATCAAACTATCAGTCATCAATCTTTGTTGTGTTATCCTTTTGTCTCTTTTGCAGAGACTTTTTCTTTTAAAATTTATTTCAAAGAACATGGATGCAATAAATGAAATTGGGATTATGAGGGGAATGCAATGAGAGAAAAGTGATAGAATGACAGTGAAATAATATGGATACTATTCAATTGAAAATAAATCAAAACATGCAAACACAACATATCTCTATTCAAACCTTCAAAGTTTAACAATGTTCACTTTTTAAAAACAACAATTTAAATTGTTAATTTCTTTGACAAATTTGTTTGTTGGATTCCAAACAAAATTATTTATGCCCAAGATTATTTAAGCACAACATCCTTTGCATCCATATAATCATTATATAACAGACATAACGAACAATATTGCAATCGATATGAGAAACCAAAATAGCCTTTGAGCCATAATCATACATTAACTCCAATACTAAATTCTTTAAAACCAATAGGAACATGCACAATGTTTACAACCACTTATATCCATCATTTATTTCAACATTGTTCAACACAATCAAACTGAACGTTATATATATTATACAGGCCCCAATCAATTCGCACACAAGTGTCTTTTTATATAAACAACATACATTTGAGCCAAATAACCTTTAATACTATGACGCCAAGCTTCAAATAAACAATTAGGTACAAAATTCTTCTAGAATTGCTAAACAAGGAAAGAAACAAAATCATGCCTGAGTAACCAAGCACGCACAATTCTCCCACCAACCATCGAACTAGAGTAAGACGATATCAATATAGTATTTAAGGTTTAATACAACAAGTGGAAGGTATGTACTGGTAGTTCAATCAAAGGATTAGGTTTTTGAATAGCATAGACCACTCATGCCCTATCAAAATTTACCACATAATATGAATATGTGATAATGCTCTCATCTATAAGGCTTTCCAAAACAACAAACAACCAATTCCAAAAGGAAACTAAATGAATCCAATCCCTTTAATCAACACTATAATGAGCGTCCAAGCAAAAACATGTGCCCGACCAAAAGCATGCATAATGCTTCCATCAACTTCTAGGTGGCATTAAGTTTAGACTATGAAATTCTTTCCAGGAAATGGTGAGGTCATAAGAAAGAATCTAACAACTCAGGGTTTTTCTAGGACAAGGCAAGAAAAACTTTTATCTTTCATCCGTTCACATTTAAACCCACATGGTCAAAAAATATGTCTACACTAGTCAAATAGATGAACATGGCATAGGAAAACTTAAACATGGAGACATGTTATGAAAATACATAGATCGGGTGCTCACAAACCTCATAGCTTTGGTAAACCATAATAATCAATTTCCAGATAGAGGCTAGACCCAAAAACCCAAGCCATGGCTGAACATATTTAATTGTAAGTTTTATTCAGCAATTCTATGTGAAAATTACACACAACAAGAACAGGGTGACCATTTTCTTTTTCGAGTGCCAACATTCCATAACCACCATCATGAGAAAAAAAAAATGCAAACACCAATACACAATTGAAAAGTATCATAACAACTTAAGAATCACACAGACTGTGAGAAAAATGAGACAAAAATTGATTCAAAGGGGAGAGTAACTATCATGGATGGAAGAGTAAGAAAACTAATACCTAGAAAAATCCTCTATGAGGAAAAACAAGATTGTATATATCCTTTATGACCAAACAAGGTGGAACAACAACAACGACCAAAGCCAAAACTAAAATTCAAGAATGACTAGGTCTACGAGCTCGAGGGGATTTTGAGTGACGTGCAATAAATGCATGTCACTTATCCCTTCCAACCTCATTCAATTCAATGTACGATCCAAGTCGATTCACCAAAGCAATAAACAATTAATCAACCAAATATCCATTTCCATATCACTTTTTCATAGTGTGCCACCCCTTGGTAATAACAACTTATTTAAATAAAGATGTGCTAGGAACATAATCCCATGTGCAACCATATATGAAATTTGAACAAGGCACGTAACCATAGTAGAAAGGGTCTAGAGCACCCATCCTTGTTCATGATAATATAACATTACAACTCAAGTATAGTTCTTTTATTCAAAAGAGCTTCATTATTATCCTTTATGAAGATCATTTAAAACATTTAGTGCCATGTTTTAATCAACCAAATATCCATATCACCATAATATTTTAAACCATGATCGGAGAAAAATGAACTGTAAAAGACTGTGTTGGTACCGTCACATAAGAAAACTAAATATGAGTGTTGCATATTCGCCAGAGCACCACAAGACTAAAAAGGGGGTCCCACCTACTAGTTTATTATTAATATAGATATATAATAAAGCTTGGAAATCATTTGCAAGCATAGTATTCATCGTTGTGCTTTTAAGAGTCAACAAACTAGCGAATCCACAGGGAAATATGTTTTCAATAGATTAAAAACTCAGAATGTTTGGCTTTGCAGACCAAGTGAATCCTATATCAAAGAAAACATTTACCAGAATGATTATTCAAAAGGGGGAAGTGAGACGGTTTAAGGGAAAAATTGATCCATGATTTTGGGAATAGCTCATGGAAAGCATTATGTATGAGGGGTTTATTTCTGTGTGCATAACATTCAATTGGTCACAGTGAAAGTGTTTATTTTTTAAACAATAAAAACTTCTGGTGTGCTCTTTTTGAATCTCAGGGTGGAGGGAAGAAAGGGAAGACAAAAATTAGGGATGAAAATCCAATTATCTATCTAACAACAATATTGGAAGCATAAAGCAATTTCAATGATGTCTAAAAGGGGACATCATAACAGTTGTGTAACATTATTGTTATTGATTAACAATACGTACAAAATAACAATGCTGTGGAAAAGTTGATACTGAGTTTATTTCTTATAAGAAAAGAAATTAATAAAAGAAAAACAACAGAAAAATAAAAACAACAAAGCAAAATCAAAGTAGTGAAACATTAAATTATAATAGAGAAGTAACCTTCATGCAGTGTTTAAACTCTTAAATTGGTTCCCCATAGTGTTTCAAGTGGGAACCATTGATACTATCAGAAAATAATCGCTCTTCCAAGTCTTTTAGAAGATAAGAATTGACGTCCCGGACAAAATCTATTTTAAAAGGACCCAGCCATAATTTTTGAAACTTTGAATGTCTTCCTCTATCAATATGGTCTGAATCCCAAAGAAATACTTTCTCCTTTACCTTAAATATGAAAATTGTTTCACTTTTATTGAAATATTTTTTTACGGTTTGATGTTTTCTCTTTATGTTATCCAAGGAAAACATCGTTTTTTCCTCTAAATATAACAATGTGTTTATCCTTTGAGAGACATGAGAAAAATTTAATTCTTCAATTTGTAGCATCACCCGTAGAGAAGAAAGTTCCATCTCGGTAGGCATAATAGCTTCTTGACCATAAGAAAGATGAAAGGGAGTAAAACACATGCTTACCTTGGTAGTAGTGTGATCTTCCAAAAGGGAGTAAGTGAGGAGGGTGTGCCATTGACAAGGATTATCTTCAATGAGCGCATTGATAATTCTAACCAATATTTTGTTAGTAGACTTAGCTTTCCCATTTCCTTGAGGTTAATAAGATGATGAGGTAAAATGTTTGACTCCCATATTAGCTAGAAACTGAGTCATCTTAGCAGAAATGAAAGTGGGACTGTTGTCTGTAATAATTTCTAAAGGAATGCTAAATTTGGAAAAAATATTAGTTTCAAGGAAAGAAATAACCTATTCACCTTGTGACTATTTAAGTGGGACAACTTCAATCCATTTCGTAAAATAATCTATTGTTGTCAAGATAAAATCCTGTCGTGCTGAAGATGGAGGATTAATAGGACCAATAAAGTCTAGACTCCATTTCAAGAAAGGGAAATTAGGGAGGATAGTTTGCAGAGGCATGGCAGAAAGACACTCTTTTCCAATGAATTTTTGTAACTTGTCACAAGATTCTAACAAGTTATAAGAATCTCGAAAAATTGAAGGCCAGTAATAGCCTTTCCTAATGATCTTAAAAGAATTATTTTTAGCATAAAAGTGGCCACCCACATGAATAATAGAATCTAAATATCCATGGGTTTCTTGTAACTGTTTCTATGCTTCCTCATTATTTACACAGTGAAGTAATATACCATTAGCATATCTCCTAAATAATAAGTCTCCTAAAATCACATATATGGAAGATTCAAGAGAAAGCCTTCTTCTTTGATGAGTATCTAAGCTATCTTGAAATGTTTGATTTCGCTAGTAATAGACCATATTTTTATACCAGGGGTGTTCATCTATATGAAGGATTTGACTATCAATGTAAAATAGTGTTGAAAGAGGATTATCTTGTTCATCAATTTCTTCACTTGCTTCAGCATGTTGAGCCAAGTGAAGGGCTAAGTCTCGTCCCTTAATTTTTTTTGAAGTCATGATGGTTAAATCATGCTCCTGGATCTTGGCAAGCCAATGTGCAAGCTTATCTAAAATATAAGTCTGTGAAATCAAAATATTGACAGCAGGAAAAAGATCTTTTACTAGTGTGTGCTTGCATAAGATAAAGCGGAGAAAGTTTTCCACAACTTTAACAAGAGAAAAAACATGTTTTTCGATATAAGAATATTTGAATTTGTCATCTGAATTTTTTTTAATCATATATGCTACTAGTTTTTTGTTATTTTGGTCATCACATTGAATGAGAACAGCAGAAACTGCTTCCTCCATGGAATTAGTGTATATAATAAAATATTTCTCAAAATATGGCTTCACCAAATCAGTGCGGAACTGATTGCCTTCTTAATCCTCATGAAAGCATTATTGGCATCATTATTCCAAGAAAAGGAGCGATCTTTTTTAAGAAGATTGTTAATTAGTTTGACCATTACAACAAAATTTGGAACAAATCTATAGACAAAGTTGATAATGCCCATAAAGATGTGAACCTCCTTTTTGGAAGTGGGGGAAGGAACATTCATAATAGCAGCGATCCTCTCGGGATCTATGCCTATTCCTGAATAAAAAAAAATATGCCCAAGGATCTTTCCCTTGGTAACACCGAGAATATACTTTGAAGGGTTTAAAGAAATGCTGAACTTTCTCCATCGCATGAGAACTTTTCTAAGATGACCAAAATGATCCAATCGGTTCTTTGAATATACAGTCAAGTCATCAAGATAAATATGAATAATCTTACCGATCATATCGTCAAAAGCTATATTCATATCTCTTTGGAAGGTGGCACCTGCATTAGATAAACCAAAAGGTATGAATTCGTAAGAGAAAGTGCCCCAACGTGTAGTGAAAGTGGTTTTATATTTATCAATCCTTTTTACCTTGATTTGATTATAACCAGAAAACCATCAAGTAAGGACATCATTTGTGACCACGCAACTTGATCCAAAATCATTTCCATATTAGGGAGAGGAAAATGGTATTTTAAGCTCACTCTGTTTAATGCGTGGAAACCAACACACAGTCAGATATGACTGATTGTTTTCCGAATGGGAACCAAATTGGAAACCCACTTGGAGTACTTAACATGAAAAATTATTACATCTTTCAAGAGTTTTTCCAACTCCTTCCTAAGATTAGCTTCAAGTGCGGGGTTAATGGGTCTTTGTTTTTTCCTAAGTGGTTTTATACCCTCCTTGATAGGAATGGAATTATGTATAAGAGCTGGATCAAAACCACGAAGATCATCATAAGACCAAGCAAAAACATCTTGAAATTCACGAATTAACTCAGTGAATTTCAAATTATCTTCATCGGTACATCGAGCACCTATCTTAACATTCTTTTGGGAATCGGGTGTTCCAATGTTCAAGGAAATGGTTTCAACAACTTTCCTTTCTAACTCCTCTTCTTTATGATTTTATTTCTTTCCCACATCACTCGATGAAAATGAACTTTGTAGACGAGTCAAGCCCTTCGGAATTTTGTTATTTTCCATGGTTATAATATCTTTGGGCTTATATGGTTCATTTTGTATGAAACAACAGATGCTTTCATCACTAGGGAAGACCTGCCATGAATTGACATTGTCATGGTTATGACGATGATATAAATATTGAAAAGTACAAGCAGGTCTTTGTGGTAGAAGTTGTAGAGTAGGAGAGGCTGAAAAAATAGCTAACATGTTAGCCATTGAATTCAATTCCCTTTTAACATGAGTGATGTTAAATGATAATATGTTCGAGATAAGCATCCAATAATCTTGGGTGTATAATTTCATTAACTTGTTGCTAGGAGAATATATTTTACGTACAAGGTTCACAACAAGCTCAATGTCACCAAAAACTGTAAGTTGTCCACAACCTAAATTATCGACATTTTCAATGCCTAGAAATAATGCTTCAAATTTGGTGATGTTGTTTGTGAAATCAAATGCCAACCTATAGGAAAAGTGGTGAATTTTACCTACAAGTGACTACAATATAATGGCATCTCCATTACCTTCGTTGAAACATGAGCCATCAAAGTGCATGTGCCACATACCATCCTCCAGATCAATTTGTTCCATGGTAGTGTCGTCCTCATCCGCAAAGATGGAGTACACCCCTAAATACTTCTCGACATAGCTTACATTAGGCCATGGAATGATTTCTATGTATGGTGAGATTCTTCCTTCCATTAGGACTATTATATTCTTTCCAATCCAAAGAATGAATAAGTGTGTTCCGTCAAGTGAAATATATCCACCTGTCAAGGATTGCCAATCTCTTCCTAGGATGATAGAATAATTACTTACTGGCATGTCATTTACCTGGATATTAAGGGTTGTCCTAATTTCAAGATGTGTGCACAGAGCCAAAGTAGCGCCTTTTATTTCTCCTATAGTCAATTGTTGTAGACTATTATATGAGAGCATTATTCTATATTTTTCATTGGTACAAGACAAGCCTAGCTCTTCCATAATAATTTTTGACATTAGGATTGGGCCCGAACCGCCATCAATCGGGCAACAATGGGATATTTTGTCCATAATATTTATAGAAATGAAAAATGGGGGATTTTTTATAGGATGTCTAAAATTATTTACACCTACTTTATTTACATTAGAATCCTCTTCTTTTACCTTTTCAGAGAGATTGGCTATGGTGAAATATTTTCCTTCCATGAAATGTTTTATATTCTTTTGTTGCTCAGGGATGACAACCATGTCCAGAAGAGTAGCATAGGCCTTGATATTATCCAATTGGTTGAGAATGTTATATTTGGAAGAGGGAAGAGGGGAGAGAATTCCTTTACTATCAGGAGTCTTGGTTGCTTGTTCAATAACAACTTGCCAAGATGAGCTTGGGATAGAGGAAGTACGAGGAGGATCATATTTTCCTTTTGAAGCATAGGATTTATTCCTAGTGTTTATGATCATGACATACTCTGGTTCTGCCCAATCAAGAACAACAATGGTAGTTTCAGGCCTTTTCCCAAATATTTTATCTCTCAGACTCTTCTTTACCTCACAAGTACCTTCCTCGTGATTTTCCTCGCAAACGTTACACAAACTGCGAGGTGTGATGGATTTGGGATGAAAGTTATTTTCATTGGGATTCCTAAAACATGGTGAAGAAGAAGATGATGCCCCATGAGTAAGTGAATGGACATTTCCCTTTTGCTCATATGTTATCATTCAATTATTCATATCATGTACAAGTTGTAAGAGAGAATACATGTTCGTTTGTTTAATTGTAACATCCTACTCTTGCGCACACTGAGTGAACTTATTCTTTGAGGACACTTTCTTGCAAGTGATCCAAATTATTATACTATTGATCATTTGATTATGATTATGAGGCATTATGGATGTGATTATATGTTATTTTGTGTATTTACATAGACAGGTGCCATTGACTGTGTTCTCCTTAGTGTGCAAGACTTTGGACCTCAAGCATGCAGAGGCATCGATGAAACCCCTTGGACTCCGAATCAAGTCAGGGAGTGAACTATTGGGGTTGATTATTGTAGATATGGCATATGTACATTTGATTAGATGTTATGATGATTAATTATTATTGCTGACATGATTTGTTGATGATGCAAGCTGATGATAGCTTATCGACCAGACTCACATGTGGAGTAGATGGGTCACGCATGACAACCAAAGACGTTGAGGGAGAGTTGTAGATAACATCCCTGCCACAACCTACTAGCACTCTCACCGTGGCTCGAATTGTAGGTTAACAATTACCTAGTTCGAGAAGACCGATGATGCCATGAGGGCAAACTAAGATAGTCCCTCACAATGATTCTAAGGGGAAAGCAATAAGGGAGGGGCCTTATTCCTTAGATTCCCTTAGTCTCCCACAATATCACCTGGCGGAGTATTGACTCCAGGGGTTTTTGATGTCTACCAAGTCAGTTAAGAGGTGAGTGGCACCCTTGGAGCACGTAGTGCGTCTTGAAGGTCACGTCGCTCAAGGAAACTTGAAAGAGGCAAGTGGCACCCTTGGATCACGTAGTGCGTCCTGAAGGGCACGTCGTGCAAGGAAAATGGAAAGAGGCAAGTGGCACCCTTGGAGAACATAATTCATATTGAAGGGCACATCGCGATTTCGACTGGTAAGTGAATAAACCTAGTCAGCCTTAAAATGAAGGACGTGATAAGTAAGGTTTAAAAAAAAAATTCCCTAATAAAAATGTCGCCCAGCCTAGGAAATTAAAATCTAGGTCTAAGTGATACTTGTGGTAAAAACAAAATGATAATAATAATAATCATAATTAAACATGTGACGAGAAGGGGGTAAGAAATTCAATTAATTTATTAAAAACAAATTACTTTAGGGGATTAAATTTTTTAAAAAAGAAATGATTGTTTTCTACATATGCTAATTTAATTAAATGGGAATTTAGGAAAGAAATCACTCAGAAACCCTATAAAAAGGATGGAGGAGGAGGGTATGGGGATGATCCTTTATGCGTAATGTTACGCTGCAGAATTTTTTTCTTGATTGACTTATCTTGTGCGAGTTGGGATACCTAGCTCGGGTAATGAGTGGTAGCTCAACCTTGTCAGGTGAGATGGGTGCTATTTTTTCTTGGTTTAGTGTGTGTGGCCCCTTTGTAGCTCAGGGGGCTCAGGGGGAAGAAGAGTACCCCTAGCATTGGTTGGGAGGTACTGGTGAGGACACATCGATTGGCAAGTGGGAGTTGGATGCAGCGCACATGTGACAACGACTCGGAGCCGTCACCTTGGGCTACAGTACACATGTTTTTATTTGAATGGTAGATTAATATTGTTCTTGCGCGGCCATTGTTGTACTATTGTGGAAAAAAAATGTGTTTTACTCAACATTTTTAATCGAGAACTTAAAGTCATCATAGCTCTACGCTCGTTGCATTGAATTGATTTCTTTGGCAACCGATCCCTGATTGCTATGACTTCTCCGTTTTGCTTTATTGATTATTATGAAGAGATTGTTCTTTATCTTTCATCCTCATCCCTAGATCATGAGTCCACACCTGAGCAGTCGGCTAGGAGCCAAATCGACGATCATCACCTTGGTGCATAGCGACCTATAGATTCTAATGATCTACTTTTCTATGCGTGGATGATGAGAAAAGGATGTTTTGCTTAACTGTCTACCCTTACACATCCCTGCGTTGATTGATTCATTGTGGAATGTTTTATGTTTGTGTCTTTGTTGGATTATCTTTGTGCTTTATCTCTGTGATTTTTGTGATGAATCCTAGTGCTTGGTTGGGTATTTTGTCTACGATTACATGTAGTGACTACTAGGTAATAAATTGACAACATTTTGAGATACATTGACTGCTATTGAAATTTTAGTGACTGGGATTTTAGTTC
>JZKD02S0142096.1:15932-47847 GCA_000966675.3 Picea glauca | reverse complement strand
TATCCTATAGAATTTGGGTGAATCATTTTTAAAATAGAGAATCTCATTTTTGGAAAAACCATGGAAAATTAGACCATGAGCGAAATTTAGCCCCTAAAATCATCCTTGCTTCAAGGGGATCTTTAGGCGGTGTTATTTCACCCTGCTTCTTCTTATCTTCTTCCCCTTCATCCTCTTCTTTGTCTACTTCCTCACTTCCTCCCATTTCAGGTGAATCTAATGCAGTCTCTTTTGATGCGCTATGTATTTCATGTACCTCTTCTTTCTTCTTCTTCTTCTTGTTGTTGCTGGGTGAATCGTATTCTTCGCGGGTGACTACAGGGCTTTCGATGAGGTCGGGGTCGGACAGTTTTGTCTGTTCGACTAGTACCAGGAATTCTTTAGGACACTCATTGGTGATTTCCTCCATGTTCTCCTTAGTGATCTTATAATAATACTGGAGCTCTTCCTTGTGTTCATCTTTGCGGGCAGTGATATATATAAAATGCCTATCTACACGGAACTTCACAAATGGACTGAACCGATGCAGTGTATTCATTGTCATGCGAGGGAAAGATTCAATAGCCCTCTTCAGCTACAGATAATAGGTGTGGAACACCGCATTTGATTTACATTGCTTCACCATGTCACTAGAATTCCATAGCGTAGTGAACTTTTCCGCTAGTGGCTCGGACGGCTCAATTTCAGGAAAGGTGTCTCCTTCTGACATCTCCCAAGAAATGAAGGCAATGAGAATCAATAGCCAACTGAAATGAAACTCATATATTTGATCCTAAGCTTCCTACAATATTTCTCTAACTAGTTGAAGAGGTAGCTCACCCAATTCATTTGCAGTCCTTCAACAGATTTACCTACGAGGTCAATGATGAACCTCGTGACCTGCGTTGGTCTATTCTTGTCGACGAGCTTACCAGTGATCAACTGGAAATATAGGCACACTGTTCCATTCTATATAGAGGCTAACTTATATCCCCTCTTACCCTTCTCCACATCACCATAGGTGTCTTTTATTATTTGTGCCAAGGCGCAATCTGCAGCCTTCCCTGGGTAAAAGTCTTGTGCGTCTAGTCCTTGCATACTTAACCCAGTGATCTGGTGGATCAACACCAGATCGATAGTGATGCATCTATCCAACCATAGGTAACCACCATGGAAGCATGACAACATGAGCTTAACACATGAATTAACCTCCTTATGTCTTCTAAAGTGTGGTAACATCATCACATTGAGGATCGTGGACCTCGCGATGTCCATGGTCCAAGGCTAGGGGATTATCTTCGATTTCTTCCCCGTTGTCTTTGTCAAATAATTATGAGGTGTGAGCATGCCATAGTTCTTGTGATCTCCGAAGTTATAGTCGTTGATCTTCAGTGTCATAATCTCCTCCAACTGCGGTTTGACTGTGCGTATCCCGTTCGGGAGGTACAAAATAATCAATGTATGGTCGAAGTCCCTCGGGACGATATCACGAATCACCGCGCCAGCCATAGGAGAGATGTAGTTGGGTAGGATTGATAGGATGACCTTCACATTCACCAAGTCATCGCGATGCTTAGTTCATTTCTCTTTCGTAGTTCAGGAGGGCATAGATCGACGTGCAGTCGAAGGGGATGCTTCTACTCCTCTTTTTGATGAAGCTTGAACACCTATGGATATGACTTTCTCAGCCATGAGATATATGAGAATCTCTTCCACGGATTTCTCTACTATGCTCAAGTCATCTGACATACACGCTCGAGATCTGATATCTCAGTTTGGTGAACAAACACTTAATGTAATAGCATGGGTGGTGAGGTCTCAATAAGCACAAGGCGGTAATAGTTATCTCTCTGTGGGCTCGAATAATCATTGTTTGCAAAAGTTTCCATGATAATACGTTCGACGGGTTAAGTAGCTAACATCATAACAGATTCTTTCAACTGGTAGGAATGCCTCAATCAATGCAGTTCCATCCGTTATGGCATGGTACCAATGGTCCAATGGCGATGACTTTGGAAATAACTGTGTTTCTAGCTGTTCTGGAGCATCATTCTAATGGTTGGGGACGCCTCCAATGGTCATATTTATCCTCCATGAATAAGTGCCAATATCCGTTGTTCTGATATCCCATCAAGGTTCAAGTTCTATAAACCTTCCTTCTGCGAAGTTCTCTCTAGAACCTCTTGCAATTTTTCTAGCTTTTATTTCTTCTTGTTGAGCTTTCTTCTTGCTGAGATTTCTTCTTGCTGAGCTTTCTAGCCCTATTTCCTGTGATCTGAGTTATTAGGTTCCTCTTTCCATTCTTATTCTTATCTATACTTAACATAGTACCTTTTCACTGGTGAGAGTATTTCATAGGGTTCAAGGGTAATACTTCTTCTTGTTCTGGAGTAGGTGTTCTACTTTCCTATATGGATAGATTCTTCAAGTCTTCCTGCATTCTTTCAACTTCAACAACCCGATCTATAGCCCTAAGTTGCTCTAACTTGTCCTCCTTCTCTTCTATTAAGCGCGCTATTCTTCTAGCCATGAAACCCCTTAATTCTTGTTTTTTCCGTTCTAGAGCTTCCTCTTTTTCTTTCCTTCGGATCTGATCTTTCTCAACCCAGGTCATTCCTAGAAAAAGTGCAAAGGGGCCATTGTTCTCAACAAACTTAATGATCTCAAATTCTTCTTCTGTCGAAGGTCCATGAGAAATCATAGGTACATGGGCAAGTCTTCCACATAGGGTTATCATATTTCCTTTAAACAGTCTTACTCCTCCCAATGAAGCAACCATAGAAGGATTTCCTAAAATTTCGCAAGTACTTTCTGTCATGATATTCACTTGTGTTTCTGCATCCAATACATAGTCTATGTCAAAGTCTTCTATTCTTTTTTCTATGCACTCTTTCTCTTTTAAGATCTCTAATAAACTGGTATCTCTATGATCGTTCAATGTTTCTTTCATCTGCAATAATATAGCCTCTGATTCTTTCTAGTTTTTTAGCATATTCTTAGTCTCTTGGCCTTCCTCGGGGTTTTCTTGTCTCATATTCATCTTTTCAACTTTATCAATCATTTTAGGGAAATCCAAAACTTCATGTCCAGTATCCTTACAACAAAGGCAAATAAGACCTCTACCAGGGAATTCCTTAGCAAGATGTCCCAATCTTCTACAACTATAACAAAAACTTAATCATCTCGTTCTCTTGAATGATCCCCAACCTTTCCCGTACTATGCATTCGGATCATAGTGATGAGCCTTCAAAAAATTATTTCTAGGATCATGCATCCACTTGTTAGTCCAACAATTCTGTCTATGCATAGGGATAACAAATACTTCACTATTTATATCATATCTATTCATATCATATCTTCTTTCTTCTAGCTGCACCATAATTTTCAGACTAGAATCAAATCTATTAAACATACATGGATCCATTCTTTCGAAAAAAAAAATTCCACTTATCTTACCTTTATCATAGCACAAAGCTTCAAGATCTTACCTCTTTTCTTTAGATCAGACTTATCTTCTTATCACAGGGCTTCACAAGTCTAGTAGAGTACTGCACACTAGGGAAACTGATCTATGCACAAAGCTTTCTCTTTCCTTCAGTTCCTAGCAATCACAGTTTCAGGTCTTGGCAATGGAACCATTTCTTGGCACAGGGGTAGACCTTGGGTTCAACGCTTCAACAAAACACCAACAAAACCCTAACTACCGGCCCTTTCAGAAACACCATCGAACCAGATGAAGTCTCACCCGAGGTAAAGGCAAAGGGGGTTGCAGGACTCAAGTGTATACAACCTAGATGGGACATAGATCTGTGATCATAGTACTTAATAGAGCACTTAGCAGTTGACATTCGTTAACATTTAACCCTAATTCACATCGCAGGTAAAAACCTAATTACAGAGCAGTGTAGTATTCAACAATATCTAGCACATTCAAGCACTTAACACATAGAAACTGATCAGATCTAACATTCATTCACATCACTAAGCACTAAGATACTATAACAGATGCATCTAACATACATAAGATAACAACACTAAGCATAAATAACATCAATCACACAAAGAAACCATAACACAGGATATACGTGGTTCACCTCCAGCGTGGGGCTACGTCCACCAACTTCTTCTTCTTCTCTATTATCTTCTCTCAATCTTCTTACAATCATAGAGCATCAAAACCAACTTTGCATAGGAGAGGAGATCTGCGCGCACCTCTCCAGATCCTCCTTCCTCGATCTTGGCACAGCACATAGCCTTTCTTACAGTTACTTGAACTTAGATCTACAAGTTCTCAATACACAATATGCACAGAGCTAACTCTATCACATAGATCCAACTACTTACATTGCTTGAACTTAGCACAACATCACTTAGCACTGCATATCCCCATTAATTACATCGCCTAGATTTCTATTTATACATTACAAAATGGGCCTAAACATGGGTAAAACCCATGGGTCGACATCCCATACCCACTACATAAACCCTAAACACAAAAAGTCCGCAAACTGTGGTGAGATCCCACGATCTCCACTTCGCCTGGCGGTCTATCTTCGAGCAGCCTGTCGAAGTCCCAAAATTGGTCAAACATGACTAGCGTTTACACAAAACCTGTTCAAGGGCCAACAAGATTACTAAAGCCTCTCACTATTCCAAGATCGAAATGGGAGGTCATTTCGTTGGATTTCGTTGTTGGATTGCCACTGACGGCAAGGAGACATGGCTCAATTGTTGTGGTAGTTGACACTTTGATGAAGAGTGCTCATTTTCTTTCTATGCGTACGACATATCAATCACTTGACATAGCTAGAGTTTTTATCAGTGAGATTGTGAGGCTGCATGACGTGCCTAAGAGGATTATATTCGATCAAGGATTGATGTTTACTGGACGATTTTGGACTAGTTTCCAAGAGGCCTTGGGAACCCAACTTAACTTTAGTATTGTGTATCACCCTGAGATAGACGAGTAGAATGACTGAACAAAACAATTCTTGGAAGACATGTTTCTCATGTACGTGATGGGCCAACAGAAGCATTGGGAGGAATTCTTGCCACTGGTAGAATTCGCTTATAACAACAGTTACCAAAGCACCATTAAGATGGTGCCTTTCGAGTTTCTTTATGGGTGACCGTGTCAAATGCCTTTAAGTTGGGATCATCTTGAGGATAGGATCTTAGTGGGACCATAAGAGATGAAAGAAATGGAATATCAAATGCAAACAATAAGACAAAGGATCAAAGAAGCACAGGATCGGCAAAAGATTTATGTCGATGCATGTCATGTCGACCGTAGTTACAAAGTTGGCGATCAAGTATTCTTGCAGGTAAAACCACATAAGAGTTCAATCAATTTTGGAAAGGGAGCTAAACTCTCTCCTAGGTTCGTGGGACCTTTCGAGATTGTGGAGATGAAGGGGCCCATGGCCTATCGACTAGCCTTGCCTGATTATTTGAGGTGTATGCTCAATGTTTTTCAAATATTTGTTTTGAGACATTATATTAGTGATCGTACACATGTTATTGACATGAGTTCCTTGCAGGTATCAAACGAGGGGGTGCTCACGGCTAAGCTGATTCACATCCTGGATCATCGCATTCAATAGCTACGATGTCAAACAATAGATTAGGTCAAGTTCTAGTGGGACAAATATAGTCTACACTCAGTGACCAAGGAGGATGCATGTGATATGCGCCAACAGTTTCCATTTTTTTTGATAGATATACTTATGATATTGTGATACACATTATTTCATCACTTATATACTGTGAAACTTCGGGATGAAGTTTAGACCAAGAGGGGGTGTATGTAACATCCCTCTATTGCGCGCACTGAGCAAACTTATTCTTTGAGGACACTTGCTTGCAAGTGATCCGAATTATTATACTATTGGTCATTTAATTATTATTATGAGGCATTATGGATGTGATTATATGTTATTTTGTGTATTTACATAGACAGGTACTATTGACTAGGTTATTCTAAGTGTGCCTAAATTTGGACCTCGAGGATGCAGAGGCATCGATGAAACCTCTTGGACTCTGGATCAAGTCAGGGAGTGAACTATTGGGGTTGATTTTTGTAGGTATGACATATTTACATCTGATTAGATGTTATGATGATTAATTATTATTGCTGACATGAATTGTTGATGATGCAGGCTGATGATAGCTTTCCGACCAGACTCACATTTAGAGTAGAGGGGTCACGCACTACAACCAGAGATGTTGAGGGAGAGGTGTGGACAAAATCCCTACCACAACCTACTAGAACTCCCATCGTGGCTCAAACTGTAGTTTAATGATTACCTAGTTCGAGAATACCCATGATGCCGTGAGTGAAGACTGCGATAGTTTCTCATGATGATCAGGGGCCTTATTCCTTAGAGGCCCTAAGTCTTCCACGAGATCAGCGGGTGGAGTATTGACTCCAGGGTATTTTTATGTCTACCAAGTCATTCAAGAGGCGAGTGTCACCCTTGGGAACGTAGTGCGTCCTAAAGGGCACGTCGCGCAAGGAAAATGGAAAGAGGTGAGTGGCACCCTTAGAGCATGTACTATGTCATGAAGGGCATGTCGTGCAAGGAAAATTGAAAGAGGCAAGTGACACCCTTGGAGCACCTAGTGCGTCTTAAAGGGAACGTCGCAATTTTGGATAGGTAAGTGAATAAACCTAGTCGACCTTAAAATGAAGGGCGTGATAAGTAAGGTTTAAAAAAAAAATACCTAATAAAAATGTCACCTAGCCTAGGAAATTAAAATCTAGGTCTAAGTGATACTTGTGGTAAAAAAAATGATAATAATAATAATCATAATTAAACATGTGATGAGAAGGGGTTAAAAATTCAATTAATTTCTTAAAAACAAATCAGTTTGGGGGATTAAATTTAAAAAAAAAGAAATTATTGTTTTCTACATATGCTAATTAAATTTTATTAATTAAAAAGAGAAAAAGGGAAAAGAGGGAAACTTTAAAGAAATAGGAAACTAAGGGAAAAAGGGGAAACATAAAGAAAAAGGGAAATGTAAGGAAAAAGCAGAATGACTAACTTAGTAAGGAATCTTGTCTTTAAGAACTTTCTAAATATTAACTCAAGTAGGAATTTAGTAAGGGCGTAAGTCATTTAAAATATGTAAGGGAATATGGCGACACCAAGGAGGGATTTTAGGAATTATTTTAGGTGGGTGAGGGAAATAAGAATAATTAAATAATTAATGAAATTAATTTCTGGTGCAACTAGGGGGATGGGTGACATGTCTATGAGGGAGGTTTTTCTGAATTAAATTAATGATAATTTAATTAAATGGGAATTTGGGAAAGAAATCACTTAGAAACCCTATAAAAAAGGATGGAGGAGGAGGGTATGCAGATGATCTTTTATGCGTAATGTTATGCTGCATAATTTTTCTCTTGACTGACTTATCTTGTGGGAGTTGGGATACCTAGCTCAAGTAACGAGTGGTAGCTCAACGTTGTGAGGTGATATGGGTTCTAGTTGTTATTGGTTTAGTGTGCATGCACCCTTTGCAGTTCGGAGGGCTCAGGGGGGAGAAGAGTACCCCTAGCGTTGGCTGGGAGGTATCGGTGAAGTCACATCGGTCGGCAAGTGGGAGATAGATGGAGCGCATTGTAGGACAATGACTCGGAGCTGTCACCTTGGGCTACGATACACATGATTTTATTTGAATGATATATTAATATTGTTCTTGCGTAGCCATTACTGCACTTCTATTGTGGAAAAAAAATGTGTTTTACTCAACATTTTTAATCGAGAACTTAAAGTCATCATAGCTCTACACTTGCTACATTGAATTGATTTCCTTGACAACCGATCGTTGATTTCTATGACTGTTCTGTTATGTTTTATAGATTATTATGAAGAGATTGTGCTTTATCTTTCGTCCTCATCCCTAGATCATTAGTCCACGCCTGAGAAATCGGCCAAGAGCCGAATCGATGGTCGTCACCTTGGTGCATAGCGACCTATAGATTCTAATGCCCTGCTATTCTGTGTGTGGATAATGAGTGAAGGATGTTTTGCTCAGTTGTCTTCCCTTACACATCTCAGTGTTGATTGATTCATTGCAGAATGTTTTGTCTTTGCGTCTTTCTTGGATTATCTTTGTGATTTATCTCTATGATTTTTGTGATGAATCCCAATGCTTGGTTGGGTATTTTGTCTGCGATTACATGTAGTGACTACTAGGTAATAAATTGACAACATTTTGAGAGGCAGTGACTACTATTGGATTTTTAGTGACTGTGATTTTATTTCTGTAACAATGTTTATATATATATATAGATTTTGATTTTACCCCAGAAATGTTAGATGACCGAGAGTTTGATTGATAGAGTTCATACCCCTTTCTTTTCATGAATTTTCCAAGCGACTTTCATTGACTGTTGTACAAACATTTTATTCAACCACCAAAATTTTACCAACTTTCTTTCTTGAATGTTGTACCTGAGTTTTAATCAACCATGAATCCTTCTACCTTCGTTTTTCATTGACTGCTCCACCTGCTCATTAATCAACCATGAATTCTCACCTTTACATATTTTTTAATGATCTATGGGTTGCTATAATCTCTGTGTTTAATGAGTTGTTTGTGCATTCTATTACCTAGTTTTGGTGATGGTACATGCGTTTTTCTTTTTCCTGTGTTTATGAAAATTTTCTAGCATTTGATAAGATTCCAGCAGAGATATGGTGAATTGGTTCCTTATAATGGCTAACAATTTAATTGCACACACATTCACAACGAATTATATGCCTACACTTACACAGTGATTCATTTTCTTACACATGCAATTTATTTGTATCTTTTGATTTCTATATCATGTGTTTTAATGGTAATGAGACAACGACCAGGTATATCTATTGACAACAATCTTATTGTTAGCAGATTGACGTGATTCCATTAACAACATACTACTAGCATCGTTTATGATTAGAGATTTCATTGATATCATGTTGATAGCATATAGACAACGTGTATTTTTAATAGACAACAACCTAGAATAGGTAATAGACAGCGTGAACATGTGAATATGGTAGTCATAGTTTTATTATGTGAATCTAATTGACACCCAATTAATTGTTTAAACTATTGCCTTAGCGATTAAATATTCAAGTATGTTAGCGACTTAATATTCAAGTATGTTAGCAATTTAATATTCAAGTATGTTAGCGACTTAATATTCAGTTAATTGTTTAAACTATTGCCTTAGCGATTTAATATTCAAGTATGTTACGACTTAATATTCAAGTATGTTATTGTAGACAACGACTTAATATTCATGTATGTTAGCGATTAATATTCAACTTTGGCAGATAGCGATTTGATATTCCATTCTGTTAGCGATTAGTATTTAGGTCTAGTAGCTCTTTAATATAGGGTGTGTATGTCAACGATATTTATTGCCCCCCTAAATATTAATTTGCACAGATCTTAGGGTTTACAGAGCTGAAGAATTGTAATCCTAGTTTTTTGGGTTAAAATTTAGATCTTTGGACGGTTGAGCACAAGTCTTTAATTGTCATCAGTGAATTGTTCTCTTGATTTAGATTCCTATCTGTCTACCACTCATCTCTTACCAATCACACATATGTTTACGACACATCCAATGTCTAAAGTAATTCATACAATAAATCAATTATTCTTGTGCATATTCTAGTATTTGTTTACTTTAGAATTTTGATATTTATTTGTACAACATATTTTAATCATGCACTAAGTTTCAAGCAACCATATTAAGAGTTAACTGTTAAAAAAAAATTATGTTCAAATTAGCCTATGTGTTGGAAATTTCTAGTATCGTTGCATGATAAGGATTGGGTGATATTTCAATATTATACAAACGGATTATATGAACATCAAAAGGTGAAAGGTTATAATATTGTTAATTTAGAAGCCTTCTATACATCGCTTCCAACATGAAATCCTATAATAGTTATAGTATGGATTAAAAGTTTAGGAAAATAAATATGGATAAAAGCCCTTGTGTATTATAAAAAAAACTCTATTTTATAGGAAGAAAAAGTTTTATATAATGGAAAATGATGTAACATATTTAATTGGCAGATTAAGGAATTCACCTTAGTTATTTTTAAATGATATATAGTTATTTTTAAATGCTATATATAATAATTATTAAGTATTAAGACTATATGTAACAATGAATTCTTTACTTATATATAGATTTGTTTCAGGTACATGAAGGTGCCTTGTATAATAATAGTGTAAATTACGTCATGTTTGGACAACTATTTAATGCAATGACGTAACCGTGTGCCTTAAGGAGAATTGTATTTGGTGGTTGGTATTAGTTGTTTCCCCACTCACGTTGGCTTGTAGGAACCCAGAATTCCTTCAGATAGTTTCACAATTTAATTTGAGGGATGTGACCTTGCATCTCGTCAACTTCTTGCTTGGTATCATGGGTATAGTCTTCTTGTCATTTAACTCAGTCTCCTAGCATGTTGATTTTAGCTTGCGTTATGGTTCTAGTCATGTTGTTGCACCATGGTTGTTGTCAGGCCTATCACCTGGTGATGACATGATTCCTGATGAGGGGATCATTACGCACCCTAGTGGATAGAGGTGATTGATAACTTGGTCGGAGTCTGTGCTTCCCATTGTGGGTGTTTGTTTGTTGTAGTTGTTGATGGCACTTGGGTTATAACGCCTTCGTGCATTTAGTTGCGCTCCATAGGGGTTCCAGTTACTATCCGTCGAAACCATTGTGTCAAGATTGTGGATGTTGTCCCTTATCCTGTAGGCATTGTCGTGTTTTTGTCGGGCGGGTAGTCATTTCTATCTTTTGATTTATGCATGCTTTTCCCAGCTGCTTATTGTGCTAGTGTGTTTAGTCATTGTTGTATATTTCTTGATCTGTGTGTGTGTGTTCATCATCAGGTTGTGTGGTTCAACTGTTGTCTTCATTGCCTTCCTGCAAAAAAAAAAAAAAAACATTCTCTTTTGTTTCGTTGCAGTCGTAACGATTGGGGTTGTTACATATGGTATCCGAGCAGGTTTCAACCCAGGACTTGGGATCACTACGGATTTCGTTTATGTAATATTTTATTATAATGTTGATAATTAAGTTGACTTGTATTCGTGCAGGTAATAATGGTTAGAGGATGTCGCAGAGGTAGACGACGGGATGTGAGGGGAAGAGGTGTGACACCTTTAGTAGCATCTACGCCTGAGGGGTCTAACCCCCAAGGAGACGAACAAGTTGTCGGGCAGGAGCAGATAGTGGTGGGTGATGTGGTTAAGTTGATGAGTTCCTTTCAGTGGATGTCTAAGGCACTGATCAACCATTTGGATAGAGGATGAGGCCAGGGCATCGACACCCCTTGAGGGTCCACCGTGCACTCCGATCGGTATTGGTAGCATTCACCATGAACTCAAGAAGGTCAAATTTCCCAAGTTCTTTGGTGCCTCGGATGGCGCAGCGATTGAGGCATGGTTGGAGAATATGGCGATGTGCTTTGCAATTCGTGACTATACCTCTAACATGAAGGTCTGCATGACATTCTTTCAACTGAAGGGGAGCACTCTTCTATGGTGGAAGACACTCCTGCCACAACTGAACACGTTCGTTGAAGATGTGTCATGGGAACTGTTCGAGGAGCGGTTCTGAGAGAGGTACCTATCAGAGGAATTCATTCAGTGATAGCTCAAAGATTTCAACGCTTTGCAACATGGCAGTCATACGGTGCCTGAGTACGAGGATTGTTTTATGGAGTTTCTTTGGTATGATCCGCACCTTAATACTGAGAAACTTAAGGTCAATAGGTTCTTTTTTGGTCTTAATGTCATCATATGTGAAAAGATTAGGATTTTGATGCCTCAGACCTTCCATGATGTCATCCAGAAGGCCCTCATAGTAGAAAAGGATCTTATCAGCGGGGGTCAGAGAAGCACTCTAGTGAGACTAGTAGCACAGGTGTCATCTGATGCATAGTAGCATCAGACAGTAGCCAGACATACACTAGGATATCATGGATTCCAGAGAGGATCCACTCTCACTACACCTCGGGGACTAACGCCTCAACAACAGACTCCTTACCGAGGACCACAACATCAGCAACAACGTCGATCGCAGCCGCAACAGTTTAGGCCTGTTCAACAGAAGAGAAAATAATTCCAGGCTGGTGGGCCGTCGACTTCTACGTCAAGTACCAAGAGTACTAGACCGAAGAAGGGGTGTTGGACATGTGGGGAGCCACACTACCAACGTGACTGCCTAGTGGAGAGGACTAGAGCATCTAGATCAGCTAGACCCACTACCATGGGAGATTTGGGCAAGGCCCATCGGATTCATGCAACGGTGAATAACCACCAGGAAGAGCACCAATCGACTATGCTTGAGATGTCAGGTACCGTCACTTACAAAACCCTTAATATTTTGATAGATCCTGATGCTATCGAGAGTTTCATTTCAGGTGCAATGCTAAAGAGGATTAAGGTAAAGGAAGTCAAACATGATGAGTTTATCTTTGTAGAGATGGCTTAGGAAGCCAAAATGAAGGTTGGAGGAAAGGTTATGGGCTGTACCCTTAACCTGGGAGATTTTTTCACCAATGTTATTGGATTAATCACTAAATGCGGACATAAACTGATCTCCCTAGCTTCACTACAAAACTAGAACAAAACAATACAATACACTACTCTTTCCTTAGGTTCGATTATTAAATGACAAATGGATCTAGAACATACCTTTTAAATATCATAGATCCGACTTCACTAATGCAATCCAAGATCCGTCACGAAGCTTATGGAGAAATATTTGCAAAGGAACACAAGCCAATGAAGACAACAATAACAAATTCTATTTGATATGAAACTATGTACGTGATCAAGGAGTCATACAATATGAAAAAATAACATTCATATAGGAAAGAAAAGTATATATGTATTAAACAATGTGGAAGAAAGATACAACCAGATTCCTTAATGTTGTCAGGCTCCTTGATCCAGTCGAGGAAGTGTGAACATACACCTCCAACTCACCTGCTTCCAGGATCGTTCAATTCCCTGCTTCGAGCCGAAATTGGCTCCTTAGATTCCTCCTGCTGGAGTCTTTTTCTAAAATTCGACCCAATCCATAGGTCCTTACGCTCCCCCTCACGGCCTTCAGCACTTGACCATGGTTATCCCCGACTCTGTATCGGGATTTGGGGTTACGCAGTTCTCGCTGTCGAGAGACACTATCCTCTCGAATCCCTGATTCACGATCAGCTCTTTATCCTGGCCTTAGCCCCTCTGGCTATGCCCTTTGGTCCATGCGACCTTCTTCCATAAGACCGCAGTCTTATCTTTTCTTCTGTCAGGCTTTCAAACATAAAAACCCGATGCGCCCTTATGCTCTAGCCCTCCCTGGTTATATCATGGTCCATACGACCACCTCCGATATGACCTCAGTCAAATAGCATCCCATCGTGATTTCAGGGTTCGCTAGTTTGCAATGCAAGGTTTTCACCACCACGGAATCCCTGATATGTCGATCCCCGATGCACTCTAGATCTCTGACAGCTGGCCTCCACTAACCTCCTCCTGTGGCCCACACGCCTTATCAGGAAACCATGTTTCGCGATTCTACAATGCACGAAACCTATGTGCTCGGGATCTTCGATATCCCGATTTCTGACTCCTCCCAGGTGACTGACACCTGTCCTCCACGCTGGTCCCTATTGCGGATTTTTCCATGTGCGATGATGGCTGCCACGCGTATTCCTAGGTGGACGAGCCCGATTACGTCGGGATTTCGGGACTTTTGATGTCCTGTTTCCCTCGACCATGAGAACTCCGATTCTCCAAATGTCGATATCCCAATCCTTCGTTGGATTCCTGCCACCTTTCCACCGAACAGACGGTCCAGATTACATCACCGATTCGAGACCTACAAGTCTCGATGCCTGGTGCCTCGGATCTCCAGAACGGATGATCGCGTGACACGTGCCCCTTCTCAAACGTTCAACTCAGATTTACTCTCGGTATTTCGAGACTTTCGAGACCCTAGTTCTCATGACCTCGAGAACTCTGATTCTTCGATGGCCAAGATCCCGACTGTTATCCCTCGTGCAGCTTCTTCCAATCCAACCGCTGACGGGATTTCCCCTTCTAATCTGACGGTTCAGATCTACTCTTCTGTGTGCTCCTCCTCCTGAGGATAAACCGTGCGCTACTTCTCCCAATCCAACGGATGATGGGATTTCTCTCACGAGATCTGACGGCTCCTATGCTCCCCTGAGCTTCAGCGCTTTCTTCTCTGCTCTTAGAAGAATTTCAAATTCTCCAAAGGTTTCAACCTTTTCTTGTTCTGTCCTACAAACTCCTCGACTTGAAGTCTTGTTTGATGCACGTAAGAAAATGCTAACCTTCCTGAGCTTCTGCCCTTTGAATCCCCACAGGATTCTTTGACTCGTGTACTCCAGTAGAGTCTTCGCATGTACACACGGTTTTGTTCCTCCTGAGATTATACAATCACTCAGGCCTCTAAGGATTTCCTGTCCTTCTTCTCCCTCAGATGGAGAATATCGACGCCTTCCTGGCTTCCTACTCAAGCAACCTCCTTGCTGAGTCTTTCTGGGTATCCAGCAACCCAATACAGGTCCCTCAGTGGACTCTGATGGGTATCCACGAGTTCTCTCCTCCTATGCCTGCCTGCACACTTACTCAATGCCCTCCTGGTAGAGTCCCTTTCCTTAGAACACTCAACAGTCCTGGGTGTCTTCCGGGCAACCTATGTACCCGCTCGATGCCCTTCTGGCAGAGCTCTCAGAATCCTCAGCGATTCTGGTATTTCTGAACTCACAATGGAGTTCCTCTCCAACGCAACCCGTGCGTATGTTGAATGCCCACTTGGCCGAGCTATCAGAATCCTCAGTGATTCTGGTCTGCGATTGTGTCTTCTCTCAGAGCCTTGCCTCTTGAGGTGTTCAGTAACCTCAAAAGTCTTCCTTCTCCATGAGTTGTTGATCTCAGTTATGTGCCTCAGCACGTCTCTGTCTGACTCCTCACGAATTCAGAAGTGCATCCTCTGTGCACCGGTATTCAGAATCTCAATACTTTGTCACGCCCTCATGGCATGAAACCTCAAAGACCTCCCAAACCTGAAATCAACACAGAATCCCTGCAAATGCATGATAATAACACACACATACAACATATACATGGAACACACACAGACATCCATTCAACACAGAACATGTGCAGGAAAAACTGTTGTTTTTATTAAATAATGGAAAATGCCTGAATATTTTACAATGGTGTTCCTCGAGCTCTCTCTCGACTCTTCTCTTCTGCTCTACATGCCTACTCAAAATGAAATCTGAATATCTCTTTTACCTGAGGGGCTCTTAGCGCTTCCCTTCAGGATTTACCTACTCTATTAAATTACAATCAATGGCTGTCTAGACCAGTGTTATGGATCTAGATTTCAGCCGATCTACCATAAAGGTCGATCTTATCTAATGCCTGCATAAAGTACGGCTTTTCTGGCTCAACAACCTAGCTCATTTAATTACATTCATTACAAATTTAAAGGAGGTTGCGCCTCTCTTTCAGCTCTGAATGCGTGCACGATGACGTGGCTGGCTGGCTGGCTGGCTGCATGGAGAGATGCTCCTACATCATACTCCACAGCTACAAAAATCATGAGCTCCTACTCATGAGCTTCACCTCTGAGCTGTTGGAAATCCTCCAGGATCCCAAACAAATCTTTGGAGCTGTTCATCTGCTCTGTTATGTTGCTGCTGCTTCCGCTGCGCTGCTGCTGCTTTCCTTCTACTCAGCCCCTCCTTGCTGGCAGTGTCAGCTGATTTCAACATCAGCTCCATGATCTCCTCGATCACTTCATCCAGCTACTCCAGTGGCTGGTTTTGCTGTTGCAGTCTTCTCAGCTGCAAAAAATTTTGGCCATTGGGAAGATCGCTATGATCCCTCATACCTTCTCGATTAATTTCCAACTTCACCTGTTGGATGTGCCTTCCCTGCACTTTTACCATCTCCTCCAGGGATTCAATCTGTTCCCACAAATCAACAAAACATATGTTGTCCGTGTCTTCTTCATTTGTTGCTACAAGCTTTCGTGCTGCAGTGTTTTCAGTTTCTCGGCTAAAAATGTCGAGCCATTCCTCGAAATGATCGTTTCTTTCATCTTCTGCTGTCAGCTTCAGTGCTACAGCTTCTTTCTTTTCAACTCCCTGGCTGAAAGTAATGAGCCATTCCTTAGAATGCTCGTTCTCCTCTTCATCTGCTTGGGCAGCTTCCAAAGTCTGCTCCAATTTTTTTTCTTTCCTGACAGTCATCTCCAGTTGTGACCGTTCCTCTATTGTTGCTACATCTGCAACACTAAGTTCTGCCTCCTCTTGGGCACATGGTAGGAATATTTAAATTCCCCCAATCATCACACGGCTCAAATCCTCCTCTGTCAGCTGTACACACTGATCACAATCGAATCTCGAGCTCCTCTGCTCCATCAGCTCCCCTGGCTGAATCCAACTCACATCTGAGTTCATGAGACCCTCGGATGGTCTCGTCTACTCATCTCTGCCCTCCTGGCAATATAAGACGCTTCTGTTTCTTTCCTGGAAGATGATGAGATCAACCGATCCCATCTTCATCAGCACTCCTTGCTGAATTGAACTCTTTATGAGACCGTCAGATGGCCCCAAATTTTCATCTCTGCCCACCTGGCAGTTCAATATGCTTCCACTGCCCACCTGGCAGTCTTCGAGATGCCGCAGCGATCTCTGATCATTGCCCAGCTGGCAATGTAAAATTTCTTGACCATACTCAAGACAGTCCACGAGATCTTCAGTCGATCCCATTTCTGTTTCCTCACCCACTTGGAAAATTGGAAACCTTCTACTGCCCTCCTGGCAGTCTTCGAGATCATCATCTAATCCCTTACTATTGCCCTCCTGGCAACCTAAGATTCCCTCACTGTCCTCCTGACAGTCTGTGAGATCCCCCAGTGATCTCAGCTTGTTTCCCTCTAGGCAATCTAGAATTTCTCCTCCTCTGCCTTCCTGGCAGTCCTTGAGATCATCAGACGATCCCAATTCATCCTCTTCATCATCATCATTGAGACCTCTCCCAGTCTCTGGTTCGCATACCTAAACCAATTCTTCATTCTGCCGCATCTGTAGTTCAAGCTTCTCTATCTCTGCTCGTATATCAGTGAGCTCTCTATCCATCTCTGCAATCTTTTCTTCCTTGCTTTTCTTCCTGCGGCCTTCAGTAGCCATCCCGCTACCTCTATCTGCCTTCATGGCAAATTTGTTGTTGTCACTCCACATCAAGAGTGTCTCCAGCTTCATCCTTACAGTCCTGCTGACTGTCTATGGACTGTTGCCTACCTGCAAATAAGTCCCCAAAGAGTCCTCAACAACTCTGTTTTTTTTTCCTTCACCTGCAATATACAGATGAAATCCCTCTCTGATACCACTTGATGTGTATCAGAGTGCTTTCTTCTCCTCTACTTCTTCCTGCCTGAAATATACAAGCAATAATTTCAAGCTCTGATACCACTTGATGCAGTCGAGGAAGTGTGAACATACACCTCCAACTCACCTGCTTCTAGGATCGTTCAATTCCCTACTTCGAGCCGAAATTGGCTCCTTAGATTCCTCCTGCTAGAGTCTTTTTATAAAATTCGACCCAATCCACAAGTCCTTACGCTCCCCCTCACGGCCTTCGGCACTTGACCATGGTTATCCCCGACTCTGTATCGAAATTCGGGGTTACGCATTTCTCGCTGTCAAGAGTCACTGTCCTCTCAAATCCCCGATTCGCGATCAACTCTTTATCCTGTCCTTAGCCCCTCTGGCTATTCCCTTTGGTCCATGCGACCTTCTTCCATAAGACCGCAGTCTTATCTTTTCTTCTGTCGGGATTTCAAACGTCAAAACCCGATGCGCCCTTGTGCTCTAGCCCTCCCCGGCTATATCATGGTCCATACGACCACCTCCGATATGACCTCAGTCAAATAGAGTCCCATTGGGATTTCAGGGTTTGCTAGTTTGCAATGCAAGGTTTTCACCACCACGGAATCCCCGATATGCCGATCCCCAATGCGCTCCAGATCTCTGACAGCTGGCCTCCACTAACCTCCTGCTGTGGCCCACACGACTTATCAAGAAATCGTGTTTTGTGATTCTACAATGCACGAAACCTATGTGCTCGGGATCTCCGATATCCCGATTTCTGACTCCTCCCAGGTGACTGACACCTGTCCTCCACGCTGGTCCCTATTGCGGCTTTTTCCCTGTGCGCTGATGGCTACCATGCGTCCTCCTAGGTGGACGAGCCCGATTACGTCGGGATTTCGGGACTTCCGATGTCCTGTTTCCCTCGACCTCGAGAACTCCGATTCTCCGAATGCTGATATCCTGATCCTTCGATGGATTCCTGCCACCTGTCCACCAAACGGACGGTCCAGATTACGTCACCGATTCGAGACCTGCAAGTCCCGATGCTTGGTTCCTCGGATCTCCAGAATGGACGATCGCGTCACACGTGCCCCTTCTCATACGGACATCTCAGATTTACTCTCAGGATTTTGAGACTTTTGAGACCCCGGTTCTCATGACCTCGAGAACTCTGATTCTCCGATGGCCAAGATCCCGACTGCTATCCCTCGTGCAGCTTCTGCCAATCCAACGGCTGACGAGATTTCCCTTTCTGATCTAACGGTTCAGATCTACTCTTCTGTTTGCTCCTCCTCCTGAGGCTAAACCATGCGCTACTTCCCCCGATCCAACGGATGACGGGATTTCTCTCACGAGATCCGACGGCTCCTGTGCTCCCCTGAGCTTCCGTGCTTTCTTCTCTGCTCTTAGAAGAATTTCAAATTCTCCAAAGGTTTCAACCTTTGCTTGTATTGTCCTGCAAACTCCTCGACTTGAATTCTTGTTTGATGCGCGTAAGAAAAGGCTAACCTTCCTGAGCTTCTTCCCTTTGAATCCCCATAGGATTCTTTGACTCCTGTACTCTAGTAGAGTCTTCGCGTGTACACACGGTGCTATTCCTCCTAAGCTTATACAATCACTCAGGCCCCTAAGGAGTTCCTCTCCTTCTTCTCAATCAGATGGAGAATATCGACGCCTTCCTGGCTTCCTGCTCAAGCAACCTCCTTGCTGAGTCTTTCTGGGTATCCAGCAACCTAATACAGGTCCCTCAGTGGACTCTACTTTCTGCTTTAGAACTCCATGAGTTCTCTCCTCCTGTGCCTGCCTGCACACTTAATCAATGCCCTCCTGGCGGAGTCCCTTTCCTCAGAACACTCAGCAGTCCTTGGTGTATTCCGGGTAACCTATGTACCCGCTTGATGCCCTTCTGGCAGAGCTCTCAGAATCCTCAGCGATTCTGGTCTTTCTGAACTCACAATGGAGTTCTTCTCCAACGCAACCCATGCATATGCTCAATGCCCACTTGGCCGAGCTCTCAGAATCCTTAGTGATTCTGGTCTACGATTGTGTCTTCTCTCACAACCTTGCCTCTTGAGGTGTTCAGTAACCTCAAAGGTCTTCCTTCTCCATGAGTTGTTGATCTCATTTATGTGCCTCAGCACGTCTCTGTCTGACTCCTCATGAATTCAAAAGTGCATCCTCTGTGCACCGGTATTCAGAATCTCAACACTCGGTCACGCCCTCATGGCATGAAACCTTAAAGACCTCCCAAACCTGAAATCAACACAGACTCCCTGCAAATGCATGATAATAACACACACATACAACATATACATGGAACACACACAGACATCCATTCAACATAGAACATGTGCAGGAAAAACTGTTGTTTTTATTAAATAATGGAAAATGCCTGAATATTTTACAATGGTGTTCCTCGAGCTCTCTCTCGGCTCTTCTCTTCTTCTCTACATGCCTACTCAAAATGAAATCTGAATATCTCTTTTACCTGAGGGGCTCTTAGTGCTTCCCTCCAGGATTTACCTACTCTATTAAATTACAATCAATGGTTGTCTAGTCTAGTGTATGGATCTAGATTTCAACCGATCTACCATAAAGGCCGATCTTATCTAATGCTTGCATAAAGCACGGCTTTCCTGGCTCAACAGCCTAGCTCATTTAATTACATTCATTACAAATTTAAAGGAGGTTGTGCCTCTCTTTCAACTCTGAATGTGTGCGCGCTGACGTGGTTGGCTGGCTGGCTGGTTGCATGGAGAGATGCTCTTGCATCACTCCTTCCAATAGTTCCTTGCTTCCCACACACTTCTAATCCATGGATTCTGAGACTGTAGATCTGATAGCTATTCACAATCTATCTTGACAAAGAAAATCTCAAAGCCACTCTAACCAACCTAACAATTTCAAGCCAAATTTCCAATATAACCTTCTCCATGAGAGCTCGTCTCCTTTTATAAGGTGAGGAGGTTAGGACGATCCCACTAAATCATGAAAGTGAATAATATCCAAACAGTTCGGAGGCCACCTCACCATAGAAGATTCTCCTTCTAGAAGCATCGAGAAGATGGTCATTTTTCCCACGTACATGAATCATCGCACTCTAGATATAGTGTAGCCTATGATGATGTCATAGTTTATCTTTAGAGAAGGGTGTAGAAATCAGGCATCACCACACCGTGCATATAGTGCATCCTACGACGATCTTCCTTTATAGGTTTTTTACCAAGGAAAATACAACCTCTTCACTCAGGAAAAGTTCTTCTCCCTTATTTATTCAGTAATTCAGGCCACTGAACCCTCTGAAGGAAACATATAGGTTTACATCATTAACAGTCATAAGGGTGACAAAAATAATGTGTAACAACCAGGGCCAACCTGTACATCATGATCTTAGGATCTTACAATGTCGTGATCGGTATGGACTGGTTGGAATCGCATGAGACGATACTCAACTGTAAAATGAAATGGTTGAGCTTGTTCGATGATGAGGGATAGAGACGTGTGATTGTAGGTTGGAACCGGGGATTTTCCCTGAGGTTCATCTCTTCCTTACATTTATGGAAGAGCATGCGCAAGGGGTGTAAGTTTTATGCAATCCTTGCGCTAAACAAGAAGGGAGTAGCAGAAGGTCTAGAACACCTTCCGGTGGTGAGAGAGTTTGCAGACGTATTTTCGGAGGAGTTACTTGGGATGCCACTGGAGAGGGAATTGGAGTATACCATAGACCTAAAACCCGGGACTGAACTGATAGGAAGAACGCCTTATCGAATGTTGACCCCAGAGTTACAGAAGCTGAGAATGCAACTGAAGGATTTGTTGGACCTGGGACTGATATGTCCTAGTGTGTGACCATGGGGTGTGCCTGATATTTTCATACGAAAGAAGGATGGGTCATGGAGACTCTGCATTGACTACCATCAATTGAACAAGGCAATGATCAAGAATCAATATATGTTTCCAAGGATTGATGATTTGTTTGATCAGATGAAGGGTGCAACGGTGTTTTCAAAGATCGACTTGAGATTAGAGTATCATCATTTATGGATCAAGGAGGATGACATCCATAAGACCGCATTTAGTATGAGGTTTGTACATTATGATTTTATTGTGTTACCATTTGGACTGACGAATTCCCCAGGGGTATTTATGAGTTTGGTGAACAGGGTGTTCCGCAAGTACTTCGACAAGTTCATCCAAGTATTCATTGATAATATTTTGATTTACTCTCGGATGATGGAGGAGCATGATGAACACTTGTGCTTGGTACTACAGTGTTTGCGAGAGAACAAATTGTATGGGAAATTGTCTATATGCTCATTTTATCAATCGATTATTCACTACTTATGGCATGTCATCTTCGACGAAGATATCTCCATGGATCCAGCAAAGGTCGAGGCTATTATAGAATGGCTTGCACCGACGAATGTCCTGAAAGTGCGTAGCTTCATGGGTTTAGTAGGATACTATCGATGGTTCATTGAGGGATTTTCGAAGATAGAAAATTCGATCACTAAATTGCAGAAGAAGAACAAGAAGTTTGTTTGGACTGAGAAATGCGCAGAGTCATTTCGGAGGCCCAAGGATATTTTTACAACAACACTGATACTAAAGGTCCCTGACATGGATGTGGACTTCTTGGTATGCACTGACACATCCAAGGAAGGATTATACAAAGTCTTGATGCAAGACGGTCGAGTGATCGCTTACAGGTCGAGGAAATTGAGAAGGCATGAGGAGAACTATGCAACGCACGATTTGGAATTGTTAGCCATTGTTTATGCATTGAGATTTTGGAGACACTACATTATTGGATGAAAATTTGAACTAAAAATGGACCATTGTAGACTACAAGACATCTTTATGCAAAGCAACCTCAATGTGCGACAATAGCGTTGGTCGGAATTGCTTAGCGAGTACGATTTCAAGATTACGTACATAAAAGGAATAGTGAACTGAGTGGCAGATGCATTGAGTCGGATACCAAGTATATGTTTGGTGTTGCCTCTTCAAACGAATCTACGTGAAAAGATTCTATCTTTACAGTGCGACAATGACTGGTACAAACAGGTCAAAGATTTTATCAGACAAAACACAATGATGGTACCAAGATTTGAAGGATTTACGTTTGACGATGATGGATTATGATATTTAAAAACCAAATTTACCTACCACCGAATGGCAAGTTGAGGAGTTTGATCCTAAACACATCTCATAGAGCAGTGTACATGGCTCACCCAGGAGAAGGACTACTGGAAAGGACTGAAAGCATACATAGTAAACTATGTGGCAATATGTCTAGAATGTCAGCAGGTGAAGGCTGAACATAGACATCCAACATGATTACTACAGTCTCACGCTATTCCAGAATCAAAATGGGAGGTCTTTTCGATGGATTTCGTTGTTGGATTGCCACTGACGGTAAGGTGACACGACTCGATTTTTGTGGTAGTCGACACTTTGATTAAGAGTGCTCATTTTATTCCTATGCATATGATGTATCAGGAACCTAACATAGCTAGAGTTTTCATCAGTTAAATTGTGAGGTTTCATGGCATGCCTAAGAGGAGTGGTAGTACCAATCACTCAGTGTGAGAAGGGGACAATACTCAGTTGGGAACCATACGTGTTGAACCTATTTTTGGAGGATTTTATAGATGTGCAGGATTCTAGGACAAAGTTCCATTACCCTTGGCAACTCATTTTGATATTCTTAGTGGAGGATTGCAGAGATGCGTAGGAATCTAGGAAAAAGTTTAATTACCCTTGGATGCTCATTTGATATCTTTAGTGGAATGGGCAGAACCGAAATACTCATTTGTCTATGATAAGAGAGGAAAGTGTCGCATAGTAAGGTATATAACCCTATGGAACAATGCAAATCCTAAGAAAAGGAAAGTTAATGCCAACAATTTTGGCATGTATCTTGAGGAGATGTAGGAAAATAAAGAAGACACATGGAAGATATCACTAGGAATGGTGAAGGAGAACGAAGGTAGAGAAAATTTAAAAGCATCTAGACACAACATGTGGACACAAGAAAGGAGATACCCCAAGAACAAATGGTTGAAGAGGCAATATTTTATCACAACAAAAGAAGTACTATGGGTGATAGGGGAATGGCTAGACTAGTGGAAGCTACCAGTGGTTGAAAACAAAAGAACAAAGGGTAAGGAACTAGATGGAATAGGGAAATAGAGTAGTCCAACAGTGAATACCAAGAGAGCATCAGAGAACACTGAGCCAAAATAAAGTAGGTAGACAATAAAGAAGAAGAGGAAGAAGGAAACAATACCTAGGGCATCAGTCCTAGAAACTGAGCATGCAGAAGGAACAAATTATAACATCCCTAGATAGGAGGTAGAAATTGGAGACCTACCAAAGGTGAATAACCTCACATAGACAAAGAAAACACAAAAGAGAATATCAATGACAAATATAGGAGGACATCACGAAAATATGAGGGCCCACAAGGAGACCCCATAGATTACAATAACTAAGAATGGTGTACCATTGGTGGCAGAAAAAGTGTAGGATCTAGGAGAAGAAGCATTATATGTCATGGAGTGACAAAGAGAATAATTAATTAAAATGTTTATGGAGGTTAAAGAATTTTTGGAAATCCTACAGATCAATGTAGCATAGCAAAAAGGCACAGTGAAGTAAGACCAAACTCATGAAGAAAAGGAGAGAGTACAGAAAGAAAGAATGGGAAGTGAGACTTTCCAAATTAACCAAGGTATGCTACAAATATACAAGGGCACAACGAAGAATCCCTTAAAGGATATAGAGTAGTTGGACTTGGTGTTGTCCAAGTTTCCAAGAAGGGAATCATACAAGCTACATATTAGTGTCACACATGATGTTCAATCAAGGGCCATGATAGATGTGACAAACTTAGAGACAACCAGGGAGGTAAACGAGATACTAGATATATCCCTCAACAAATTGTATCTTGAGAGAGGCAAAGAAAAACAACGTGTGGAGAAGGTAGAAGAAAGGATTTAGGAAGCCTTTAAGACTATCCCACACAACGCACAAGCAGAGGAGTTAAGCATAGAAGAAAATATCCAAAATATAGTTCAAGCTATGTAAAGTTACATAAAGGAAATCATAGACGTGGCATAGAAGGTGATCCCTAGCACTCCACTATAGATCAAAGAAAAGAGGGAACAACAAGAATATAGAATACAGAAAAAACAATGAACGGGAGATTAACAAAATGGCAGAAATGTACAATAGTATAGCACATATGTGGATAGAATTGTAAGAAGATGAAAAGATTCAAGAATTATACCAAAAGGAGGGGAAAAAAAGCATTGAAGTACAAGACTTGAAGCACATTCATAAAAATATGGCAATATTAGACAGGATGAAGAGTGCATAAGAGATGAAGAACATGTAGGAAGAGATGAAGTCAAACTATATGGAAAAGCAGTTAAGGCAGGAATAGTTGGATCCATTACAAGAAGGGACATAAACGATGATTAGAGAGTTGGAAGCATAAAAGAGAAGGATAGAGAAACTACACTTGGAGAGTGTAGATATGTTGAAGGAGCAAATTATAGCGTATTTTGTAGAAACTATTGTATAAAGGAGTGCATGGAAAAAAGCACAAGTACGCGATTTGAAAATAATATTTCAGGCACTGAAGAAGTCAATGCAGGAGGCAAAAAAATCCTAAGTGGCTGGGGACAAGCGACAGGTAAGTGTTGGGAGCCTACTGGAGAAGGATATTTTGGGAAAATGTGCAACATTTTTGGAAGACAATTAGAATTGGGACCAGAAAATGATCGTGCACAAAAAGATAAGTAAAAACATCACACTAGAAGGAAGGGAAAGCATCATGCTAGGAAATAGAGAAAATCAACACAAGGAAGACGAAAGTCAAAGGTAGAAAGAAGGACAGTGTGACAAGGAAATGGTTGGATCATGTACCAACCATGCAAAGGTGGTTACAATGTGGACAAACCTAATCCACTTACAGTTAGGGTTTTGGTCATAATGTCATGGGTTTAACCCACTTTTTGTAGTATAAATATATGAGGAAGATAGAAGATATCATATGTGTAGTATATTGTGTTTTGAGGAGTTTTGAGTCACAGATACTAGTTTTGAGAGGTGTGGAGCAATTATTGAATCATTTTTGCAAATGAGTTTGTTTCTGAGTTGTAACTAAGGGAAAGGTCACAAGTTGTGGATCTTGGTGCAACATTGGTCAGCCTCACCTATACTTGTGCATTTATGCACTTTTGATGTAATGTGCACAACATAAAAAATTGATAAAGATGAATAAACAAGCATATAATGCCATATCTTTGTGGATGTATCCCAAGTGGGGTGAACCACTGTAAAATAGTGTGTCATTTTCTGGAATGTTTCTTTTATATGATTTATGATGAATGAATGAATGAATCTGTGAAAATGTAGCATGCAATAGATTAGACATGTTATTTTTACTGTAGAATGAATGTTTATGAGTGATTATGGTTATATAATGGTAGATATTATGAGTATTGAAGTATAAGTATGTCTAATATCCCTATGATCATCATCCCTTCCATGATTACAAACATATGGGTCATGTAATCACCCATAATCCATCTCAGGTGAGACTGCATTGTGCACTCAATGCATAGTATTGCATTCTAGTATCCAGAAGGTCGATGGTTCTAGGGTTTTGTTGGAGAAATAAGGTAGAACCCAGGTCATCCCATACATCCAACACTAACAATAACCATAGGCTCTACCAGAATGTCTTGATGAACCAAATGTCTTGATCTAAGATTATGGTTTGTGGTATCCCAAAATGTACCCACACTAGTTCGAAGAAGAGCTTGGAAGTGGCCTGTAATGCGATGCTCTTCTTACAGGAGGCCGTAATAGCCATTTTAGAACAAAAATAAACCACCACAAAACACATTGATTTCCCTGCTTAGGTGATGGAAGGCCCGACATGTATTCCATCGGGATGGATTATCAAGTCCTTTCAGGAGTACGCAGAGGGGTGTATATGCCTTGTTTCTTAATGGATGGTTCCTGGTTATTGGTTACTAGTTCCTGACTATGATTTTATTTAGGGCCTAGTAATCAATGCAGAGTCACCAACTTCCATATTTCTTCTGCACAAGCATGATTCGGCTTTGACATGGTGAAGAGCAGGGTAAGATGTGCCCCTTTTGGAGAAGTTGTTTTATCTAACACTTGATCTCATAATTTTCTAACAAAGAGGGACTATAGACTGGCCCATTGGGTAGCGGTGTGTCGGGGGTCAGATTGATTGAATGCTTGACCTGATAGTGTAGAGGTACCCCAGTGAGTGAGGAGAAGATTTCTTTGTATTCTTCCACAATCTTATCCAGTCGCTTTTGATGCATGGAGAGATTGGTTGTAGAGGACATGGATGTGACTACAACCTTCTACTCACTTTGAGAGTGAATCACGAAGAAGAAAAAATTCTTGGTATAAGAGATGACCTTCCTTCATTTCTTTGTAGAGACTAATGAAATGGAATAGGTGGGACTACCTCGGGTATCCTATACAATTTCCTTTCCAGAGTAGTAATAACACTGTAAGGCCTAAATTAATATACAACATGAAATTTCCATAAATAAGGTTGGCCCAAAAGAACATCACAAACTTCAAGGGGAGTGACATCACACAATACTTCATCTTTGAAGGGATTGATGTTGTATGACATGCATAAATTTTGGCTAACACGAAGATCACTTCCTTGGCGGATCCATCTGATGGTGTGTGTTTGTGGGTGCGGCGTTGTCAAGAGAGCCAATCTCTTTACGAGATTCACTGAGATGAGGTTATTTTGGCTACCTCTATCAATAACAAAGTGAAACAGAGTACCCTTCACCCACATATGTGAATGAAAGAGCCACCCGCGTTCCTCTAGCTCAGCAGGTTCACCGGGTTGGATCTTGGTGGTAGAAATTGTGGTACTGGGTCCCACGTCAATAATCTGTCTCCCCTTTTCTAGTTCTAACTTTGAGTCAGAACCCACATCTTATTTAAAGGATTTCACCTCTACCACCAATGAATTATTTGAGAGGAAATTAACATTTTTATGCCAGGGGCTCTTATAGAAGTCACACCACTTCACAGTTACTTTCTTCGTCTTTCCATTGTCCTTCTTTGTTTGCATTATAGACTAGTTGTCCTGGCACTGTCCATATTTTCTCTACCATTTATTTTGCAGGTTGGGGCTTCTCGTTCTATACTTCTACTATGAGGGGTTACCAGACCCATATTGTCATGTATTTTGTTTAAGCTTCTTCTCGATTTTGACAACACATCAATAGGCCGCACCCAAGGAGGAGATGTCTAGAAACTAGAATTATGTATGGATGTATCTATGTAGATCATCACAATACTTGAGCACCGGGTTTTCACTTAGAATATTTGATATCCAGCTTAGTGCACAAGGTAATGAAGATATTTGTGAAATCTGGCACTGTTTGGTCCCCTTCTTGCTGCAGTGTGGTCCATCTTGTATACAGGTCATCATAACTTCCAAAAAGGTAGTATTGCTCCTTAATAACATCACTCAAGGACTCCCAGGTGAGTGTGACTGTAAATAATTAGGTTTCCTCTGTTTCATTTTTCTCATATAAATTCTCCCACGAATATTTGACACGGGGGATGGCTTTGAGGAGTGCAAATGTAATATTTTCTCTATTGGAAAAGTTATGGATAGAAAAATAGCCTTCTAGCAGATTCAACCATTTGTCTACAACATATTCATCTATCTGACCTTAAAATATAGGAATATGAAAGTTGATATGTACCTTGAAGGGGGTGCTGCCTCCTATCGAAGAAGATGCATCAACTTTTGGTAGTCGTTGAAGGATTTCTGAAAAACTATCCATCATCTCATTCCTTTGTTGCACGAGGGATTCCTTGAGAAATCATTTGAAATGAGATCATGTCCCATCATATTTTTTTTCTCCCACCATAGAAGGTAGCTTGGTTGTGTGATGTCTCTTGTCCTCAAGAGAAGTAATCTCAAGACCCAACTCTTTGTACCCTGACCTTGTCAGGGACATGCACTAAGAACGACAAGGAGAAGACTTCTCCGAACCACTGATCCAGATTTTATGTGGACAGAAAATGAATACAAATATATATTATTAACACAGAGATACAATGAACAATAACAAATATACAATAAAAATTTCTTTCTATTCAATAAAGAAATATGTTGAAACTGTAAAATGCAGACTGAAACAAGCTTGCTAGAATGGTGGAGGCTTATCTCCAAGAAGAGATGTGACGGTTGCACTCATTCACAATAATATGAGTACAATGAGGCTCCATAGGCCTTTTTACATCAAACATGAATTCCAAAACCCTAGATATCCAAAAACCTAACACTAGGAGTTGAAGTGCCAAAAGTCATGTGAGCCCTGTTGGGGTAATTTGTTACATCAACCTCTCGGGGTCGTAACATTTTCATACAATCTCCATTTTAGGCACACAATAAACTGTTGGAAAGGTATATCTGAGGAATACACATTATGCCATAACACTTTGACTCAATCTATAGTGTGACTATGGAAGGCCCAAACAAATTTTGTTTAGGGTCACAAAACAACCCCAAAAGTTTAGGACCCAAAAAGCTAGAAACAAACTGCCAAGATGAAAGATGAAATTGCCAAGATGGAATCTATATGTGAGCCAGTTGGAGTAGGTGGGTGGCCATCGATATCCACCTAAATCAAAATATTTTCATAATGTATAGAAAAAACCTTTTTAATTCTTAAAGGATCAAACACACATTTTATTATCTCTGCAATTAAATGAAAATATTTATAAACAAAAGTATATATAAATGGTAATACAATATACATATATGGGTTAAATAGGTCGGAAAGAAATAGAACATCCATGTTCCACCCAATCGTATATGCATAATATCCAAGCTAATTGTCCCAATCACCCCCATTCCTAACTATGACTCCATAAGAATGCATTGTGCTTCACTCCTTCACTAATGTGCCTCTCTATAATTCAGGAATTACTTTCCTAACACATGTGGGCTCACACAACAAATAATCCTTCTTTCCTCAACATATTAAGTAGCATCTTGCCTTCCACATATGTTGTATATATCCTTTCTTTTCCCTAGGACTTTTATTTAACTCATTTCCCTCCTTGGAAATTTACAACTTTAGAAATCCATGATTTTTAGTGGGTGCCAGTGACATAACACCACTTTTGACACGTATGAAATACAAATCTGAGTTAACTCTAACATGTTCCACACTCATGGAGTCACAATAAACTATTTTTAACTTGGTTGTTCCATCTGTTTCCTGCATTTGTTAAATTATTTTTTTTGTCTCTTACATCTATCCATCAGAAGAGGACAGTTGGCAAGTCAAACTCTTGCACAACAATTTAAACAATAATGGTTAAATGTATTAATAAAATCAAGTAAGGATTTCCATAAATGGAAATTATTCAATAAAATGTTTAATGCTTGAGGATATTACATGGTGTTGGATAATTTTGGAAGTTGGTGCCTCCTATAAATGTAATCTTCTAATATATAAGAAAATGTTCCATGGTTTTATCCCATTTGGGTTTCTATGTTTAATAAGGAAATGTTTGTGTGGCCCAAATGGGATAAACTATTGATGAATTAATGTTTACATATTCTGGTTAATAGTGGTAAAATGTGCAACATATTGATTCAACCCCCCTCTTAGTATTTCAACAATACCTTCTTTTGACAATCTCTCTCCCCCTTTCTTCTTTGCAATATTCCTTGTATATCAATGTGGGTCTTGTTGTATGTGATTCATTTCCTCTCTTCCATGGTTTCTTGTCCATTGATACTCCCTGGTGTAATCCATTAACGTATATAAAAAAAATCATGTGAATGTTCCTTCATCACTTCTCTTCAAATCTTCATGGATTTTCATGTCTTAACTGAGATGACATCAATGAAATAATAATTCAATAGTACACCTCCTTATAATAGTTGCTCTCCCCATGTCTTGATGTGCATCTCATGGATTACCTTTTAGTGACTAGATGGTTCCACCTATCAATATGCTTATTTTCTAAGTCATATTCTTTACTAAACATTTCTATTGATCTCATGCTTTCATCCACTATCATGTATCTTCTCTGGTTCATGCCAAGTATTGTCTTCTAAACATTCCAAATATATCATGAATTCATGTATTTCCTTATGTCACTAAACTATCCATGACTCAGCTACTCAACTGTACACAATGTTCATTAATATGCTACTTCAATTTTTGTAGATATTCCTTGAATATGATGCAATTGATCACTGCAGATTCTTGCTTCTCAAGACAAATAAAATATGTCCACCAGACAACTCTATATTCTAATCTAAATCTACAAGTCTGCATGGGGATGTGTTTGGGAAGACTACTCATTAATAAACCAATTTTTTATTAGACATTATGTACCTCTGTCATCAAACCATTCATAATATTCCTTCCCAAAAACTTGCAAACACTTAAGACTGCCCAAAATATAGTTCTCCAATATTTCATGGCTACTGCTTAGACTCCCCCTCTTCAATATTCACATTAAGGGAGTTTCTAAGATGGATGCCTTAGAACAGTACATAAGCATACTCTGTTGCAGGATCATCATTCTAAGTTCTAACATCTTCCTCTTTACCTATACATTCATCATGATCTTCTAATTATGTAAATCTTGTAAGTATGATCTCCATGAGTTCTTCATTAACATGTTCTTCTTGTTTTTTCTTTCTTCTCCAAATTCTCTTGTACTTGATATCAATGTTTTTCTTCAAGGCATACTTCATCACCCTTCTACAATCATGATTTATATGTCCATAGTTGTGGCATTTGTAACATTCAATATTTAGGAGGCCACACAAACATTTCCTTCTTGAACATTTCTTCCATATGATCTGCAATATACAACTTTATTTCCAAAGTTATTACATGTAAAACAATAACCAAGAAAGAAATTTGCTACCTAGGAGCCAATGATCCTCTTTGTGATGTAGTCCTTAAGAATTCATGGCTTAGATGATCACAATTTTATCTTGTGTTGTTTCCTTCACAATGATTGAAGTGTCTTTGACACCTCAAGGTAGAAGGTCCTCTTGGATATATACCTCTTCTGTATTCATTCCTTCTCTTCATTATTCAACTTTCATTATTGGTTGTGTGGAGCTTCCTCTCTCTTAGACACTCTTGCTAGGATTGGAATTTGCATATTATTTGGATGATGCCTCACCATTGTATCCAAGACATAATTTATTGAAGGGTGACCTTTAACAATTGAGAATATCTTCTAGTACTTGATAACTCTCCAATTTCATGTTAAGCTTGACAACTTCAACCCTTAATGTGATGACTTTTTCTTAAAGCTTCTCACAATATTCTTCTTTCTTCATTATATAGATCTTCATTACAACTTCCATTTTCTTTGTCACACCCTCGTCTTTCACAACCGACAAGTCACGCAAG
>JZKD02S0142085.1:0-12099 GCA_000966675.3 Picea glauca | reverse complement strand
TAGAATAAGGCGGATGTAAGAAGACCTAATAGAAGCTTTTGCTTCTAGAAGGATCTTCCTCTAGATGCTTCTTTTTAGTATAAATAGGAGTCAAGGGTATGAGAACCCTAACTTGGATATTATTGTAACAGAGAACTGCTCGACTGGAGGTTTCCCCCTCGAAGAGGCCTATGAACATTGCTATCTGATTCAAGTGCTATTTCTGTTGCTATTTCATATATCGTTTCTGTGTATTGTGAATATTATGTTGGATATTTTACTGTTATTCTGTCATTTCTAGCATTTCATTTATGTTCTGCATATTTTATATATCTGGTATCTTGCATTAGGAAAAAACTATTTTTAGATGGTGCTTAAGTATTGACTAGACATTTGTGTGTCACATATGTGGGTCTATGACGGCCAAAGGGTTTCACTCGACATTGATGGAGGAACCAGGGAGATGAGGCAATAGGAGGAGAAGCCAATAGGTTCCTACAAAATGTGTAGGGTAACCTATCATGTTTGACTCATAGGATAACCATGGTTCAAGTAGAGAATCTTCCTGAATCCATGCAGCGACAGGTGGTTGGTGTACCCAGGGCATGTGTACGACTCTTTCGGTGTCTCGCAAACATCATGGTTTGATACCATGACACACATTCGACGCCATAGGAATAGATGTCATGGGATATTGTAATACCAATTGTATATGTGTATTGAGTGTATTAGCCCCACTTTTTTACTATAAACACCATATTTTTTGAAATATATAAAAATGTTTCTTCGGCTTTACCTAAATTTTACAATGTGTACATTGATGAGACGGTTTTCTTTGCTTTTAATTATGTGACAAATGCCAATTTAAAATTAATTTAGCATCAACATCGGATTCACGATTAGAACTCCTAAGAATATGATAATATGTAATAAAATCAAATTGTCATTATAAAATACATACCCATAGGAATCATGGAGTAAAGTAGGATCACGGACATGGTAGTTGTCATTCAACTGACATACTACTAACTGGGAATCCAGGTGAACTTATAATGAACAAATTCCATGTGAAATAGCATCACACAAAAGTTCTATAATGACACTATATTCATCCACATTGTTCGTGGATGGCCCTAAGCATATGCCACCCGAAGACACCAGTAGACCCTCGGGTGAGTAAACCACCCAAGTGGCAGAAGCCAAGTTTCGTGTATGACGAATGGCTCCATCTATGAATCCTAAGTAGATCGAAGACTTTGTTGACATCTATCAACCAAGTGAAAACTTGATAAGAAACCTGAAGATGAAAATAAAGTAGATATATACACTAAATTACATTAGTATACAGAGAGTTCCTCCCGAACCTGGGGCTCAAGCGTAGTATCTTTTCAAGTAGATCCCATTTCTGGTCTCGACCAACTTATTCCCTTCATAATATTCTAACTCATAGGCTCCTTTTTCTACAACATGTTGCACGATGTAAGGATTGTGCCACATGGGTTTAAACTTGCCTACCCCCAGTGGTTCTTTGGATTTATTGTATAAGAGGACCAAGTCACCCTCAACATACAACTGAGGACAGAAAAAACTTATTGTACTGGACCTTGACACGTATCTTATTGCCTCGATATCCGTAAAGGCATCTCGACACTTCTCATCAAGACTCTCTAGGTGTACAAGGCTTCTCTCAAGATCAAAAGTGTCAGGTAGGAGCATGATTTCCAAATTAAGACAAGGTATTTCACATTCAATAGGTAAAATCAAATCCACACCGTGTACTAATTGGAAAGGGGAAATCCGGTTGTAGTCTTGACCAAGGTTTGGTATGCCCAGAGTGTAGGATATAGCATGATGTGCCAGTCGGACTTAATCTGACTAATTTTTTTTTTCAAAATGGTCTTGAGAGACTTGTTGATAGCCTCTACATACCCATTTTCCTGGGGTTAATACAAAGAAGAATGACCATGTCTAAACCCCGAATTAGCTACTATTTATTTCATCATTTCATTCTGAAAGTAAACTGTGATAAGTGACAATTTCACTCGGGATACCAAATCGGGTGATAATTTGATCGAATACGAAGAATGATGCAGTCTTCCCATCAAATTTAACTTTAGGTATGGCCTCGGTCCACTTAGTAAAGTAGTCGATGACCATGATAATGTGTTGATGCCCCCCAGTTGAAGTTGCTTTGCAATCAATGAAGTCCACCCCCCACTTGGTGAAGGGACCAATGGTAATGACTGGGTGAAGAGGGGATGGATGCAAGTGCATTTTCTAAGTGAACACCTGGCAGGGATGACACTTATTAACCACTTTAATACAATCCTTAAATAACGTAGGCCAGAAATAACCGACTCACAAAATATTTTGGGTTGTCGCAAGCCCGGATAGATGACCACCACAAGCCCCATTGTGGCAATCGTTTAGGACTGACTCGACCTCTCCATGATTTAAAAAATGATGCAATATATTGTTTATTCCTCGAGGATACAAAGTGTTGGAGACACCTTTTTCAACTGGTTTAAATATATTTTTTAAATTCAACTGTTGGGTTTTGAGTTCTTTTTCGCTTCGTGACATTGACCTACTGAAAATCTCAGTATTTTCGACATGCGAAATAGTGAAGGATGTTACGTTTCATAAGTTACCACTTTTTATCTTTAAACAAAATTTTTTACTCTTTGTACCCCGAAATGTCGCTCTTCGAGAGTTACAAGTAAAAATATTTACAAACCCTGATGTGCAAGGTCGCAAAAAGTTAAAAAAAAAAAAAAACTTACCTCAGGTGAAAGTCGAGAGTAAAATTATTTAAACCCCAGTCAAGTGCTATCGATATTTTGCGTCTCGGTGTTCACTATCTCCTAAAACATTATTGTTATAACTCTGAAAGATGAAGCCACGATACTTTTAAATAAGTAACTCGGGTTAGTGTCAGGGGTGTTTAGATTGGACCATGGTTAAAGTCTCTCAAGATTTCATGACTTGGCATACGTTCCTCCCGGAAGTTATACCTTTGAAACCCCAAGTGTTGAAGTCGTGATATTACTCATACATAATTAATTAAAACACTTAATCCAGTTTACTGTCTATTTTAAATAAGTCACATCATAATGATCTCAAGATTTCGTGACTTGGCTAGCACTCCTCATGGAAACTATACCCTCAAAAACTCAAGCCCCGAAGTCGCGATATAAATTAAAACATGATTAATTAAACACTTAATCTTGATTACATCCTTGCTTAAACAAATATAATCATCATGATATCAGGTTTTTGAGGCTTGAAAGGTTAGAATGAAAATTCCTGATACAGAGAACGTCGAAAGGATGATTAAAGTTTAAGTAAGCTTAATAAAAAAAGCTAAGCCAGCTTAATCAATGTTCAATACAAATAATAATATGCACAGCCTACGAGATCATTTTAAATATTATTTGTGCCAACTTGTGTCACGAACTGTCAAAATTTATGGCATTAATTGGAAATGAGGCGAAACGACAAGTAAGGATAGGATCTTTATTGCTAAATCTACCACTAAATATGATTTGACCGTTCTGTTCATAATAACACCAGGTTTTTAAATAATCAAAGATACATATTTTTTCCTTTTTGTTCTATTCATAAAGCTCATTTCTATCCCACACAGATAATTTTTTCTCAGCAAACTGATCTCTATATGTATACGCAATTTTATTACAGGAGAGCTAAGTCACAATCTTCTATCATGGCCCCACGAAAAGCATCCAAGACAAATTCTAAAATTTTGGGACAAGGCTCTGATAATGTTTCAGATACTTCACCTCGAAGCGTTGATTCCGTCTAAGCCTGTTCGTACATCTTAGAGGTTTTTCAATCAGAGTTGGTGAATTGTTTGGATGATTCCAGTGACAATGAGAAATATGACATGACTACCAAATACAATATCGTTGTCCAGGCAGAGATGCACAAAGTAGTGGCCAGGCCACGTCTGCTGCCTTACTATGACATGATCCGATGGGCACTAGATCATGTAGATATTCCTACCAGAACCATCATCAGTGAGCAGAAGGTCACTGTTGGGACCTTTATAACAAAGAACTTACATGCGATGTACAAGTTACCACCCACATCAAAGTTCACATATAATGCAGAGTTTCTAGAAGATTTTAAACAAAAGGAATGCAAGCAATACGGTAAAAGTTTATCTGATTTGATCAAATATTGGGTCTCACACCCAGTGAATTTTAGGGAATATAGCAATGGAGTTTATTCCATATCGTCTTTGGAACCATAGCTCAAATACGTAGCGATGATTACCTGTAGATTGTACGGGAGGGAAGACACCATGCATTTTTTCCTCACATGGGTGCCTCTGATGCATACAGTAGAAGAAGTCTTTTCTTTCAACTGGGACAAACTGTTGTCAGATAGTCTGACCAGTTAGATTATAGAATATCGGATGCAGAGGGAAAGTGGGAGAGCCTCCTCATTTTTTATGTCTGCATACATCATGGATGCCATGTGTTCCATGACACCTTTTCCCTTAATGAGTTGGAGCTGGGCTCCATAGGAGATTGGGCCTATCCATGTCTATCATTATAAGCTTTGGGAGGATAAGGCCTTGGATTTTATATATGAAATCTTCAATTGGGTAATGATACGAATGCATGTCGCCATCTTCGGTAATCCACCGCCCCATATCTCAGATAGAATTGCAGCCAATTTGAGCAGGGTAGCTGACTGGTATGTGGAGGAAGAGTTTTCATACATCAAGGTTTTCAGTGCTTCTGTCCCTCCACATGCTCTACCATTATTTATACCCGATAATTTGTCTTGTTGTGAGATCTCCATGCAAACCGTGATTCGTGGAATAAGTAAATTGGTGAAGGGGTTTTCAAAGAAAGTATGGCCACCTTTCCCATTCTTTTAAACACCTATTATTTATTAGATTTTGGGTAATGCAAAGGCCAAGGAAACAACCTTAGAATATATAAAATTAGTTCATATTGAATTCAAGAAACATGACCCACACAGGGTCATGAGCAATCACTTGGCTAGTTGTGGCCTTAAAAGGTTTGAGCAAGAGAATTCGCCTCATGATGATATTTTTTGAGGCGCAAGATCGTATGCCGAGGTTTTTTCTCAGATACAATCCCTGTCACCTGAAGAGAGTGCCGATGTTTTAAAATTCCAAGAACATAGGTGGAGCTACCTTCCCCCAGTATTACGGGGTGAGAATCCAACGACTGTAGAGGTGCAGAAAACAAAAGCCGAAGGCTCCAAAGATTCAATACCCGACCAAGAAGAACAACAAGACAAAGAAGAGAAAACTGGGGGCCCAAAATCAGAAGCTAAGGCTTCTGATCCTCCAAGGAAGCCAACTTCATTCATTACTCTAGGGAAATCATCTAAACAGGTTAGTAATCCCATTGTTTCTATTACTCCCCTACAGTCGAAAAAGGGAATACCAGACGAAGGTTGGATTTTTGGTGAAGAATTAACACCCATATCAGTGGAAGAGCTACCTCTGAATGAATTCTTCTTCAATATGAGGATAAAGGATGTCGTGAGACAAGAACTCTACCAGGAAGTGGGTACTATATCCAAAAAATTTAAAATTATAACCAATGGAAGAACCATGAAAAAAGAAGAATTTGCAACGCAAATAGCAAGAACATTGGGTTCTTTCGGTATGGCAAACCAATATTCATTTGGGACCCTAAAAGATTAGTTGAAGTGAAAAAAATTTCTAATCAAGACATTAGAGGCTAAACTAGCTACAGTAGAGGCTGCTGCTAAAGATCAAGCGAATGCAAATTCGTAGCAAGCTAGAATAGATGATCAAAATGAAATCGAGCGGCTCAAATCTAATCTCAAATAGACACAACTGATGGTTCAAACAAGTCAGATACAGATAGCCCAGCAAGGAGAATTGATAGAGTAGTTTCGGGCCAAATTAGAGTTAGTCAAAAGCCAGGTAATTGATATCAGGATATTTCAATCCCAAGCAATAGAAATTAGAAAAAGGTTATCGATGGCGCAGCAAGGTCTGCTTGTTAAAGTGGAAACGATTCAAAGTAGCTACCAACTCATTGATAAGATATTGGAGAACCTCTTTATCAGATAAAGAGAAGTCGGAGCATCTCAATTTGCATTCCAGGAGGCTATTATAGCCACAATGAGAAAGGAAATAAGAAGTAGTTCCAGTTTTCCCATCTCAGAGAAGACCAGGGGCAATATCTTGTTGAAAGAATGGGAGCGAAATATATCTTAAGGAAGACAACAAGCTAAGGAGATAAGAAAATCTTATGAAGACACTTTCGATTTGTTAAATGGGATGTGGTTGGGTTCTGATGGTGAAAGTAGCATTGAGATACTGGGTCAGATCAATAGAACCAAATATCTTCTAAATATCAAAGGAAATGAAGAAAGAGAATTGGCCGAAATTTCACAAATAACCTAGATAGACATAGTTCAAATAAATAAATGGCTAATTAAACCAAGTATATTATTATGTTCTATCAGTGCCAAAGACCAACAGGTGGAAGGAAATTTGCCACGATTGGTGAAATATTGTTATGTTTTTTAGGCCAATAACCAAGCAGAACCTTCTAAGCTGATATCACAGTTGGTAGAGAAGTGCATTATTTGCACGGAGCAGGCGAAGAGGAAAGTTTTCGTTACTAAATGAGGACAGAGATAAAGAAACAAAGCATTTTAACTCCTTTGATTGTAACTGAAAACCTCTGGAATGATTGAGATTCCAGTATATAAAAACCTATATAAATATACATTTTGTAGAAAGAAAAAGGGGCTGGACCTTTTTGGTTGATTGTAATAGAGGATATCTTCTTTTTTAGAATTAATACAAATCAATCCAAAGAATCCTTATTCCTTCAAGGATGTGTTATGAGTTTGTTCTCTTTTTTATTCATATTCAATTTTATTTTTCTTATATACATCTAATGAATGTTGCACTGCAATTTAGTAAAACTTCTATTGTGATGGTTAAATTTTATTCAGCTATATCGTTTATAGTTTTTCCTCTGTATCGGCTAACAACAAATACAATACCTGTGAACCTTTAAGTTGTCATATTTTATGCTTCGTCAAATTCCTTCTTAGTCTATTTTCTTCCTCTGTTTGAGTGAGATTCTCCCTTGATAGGAGACTTACTTTGTAAACAACTACTTTTTTTTCTCATATTTCAAACACTATTTATTCCAAATATAACATAGTTACGGAAAAAAGCCTTTGGTTTTCATTTTGTCCTTGACATTAATTTCAAAGTTCTCTTTATAAGATCAAACTGATACAGCATAAAAACTTTTAGTTTTCCTTTAATTTTTTTTGTTCCTCTATGACTGTCCCTGTTGTAAGACGACCTAATATTGAACCTGGTTTATCGGAACAAACCCATATCACCTTAAATATCTTTGATACTATACTTAAAACAACCACCACCTGGGTAGAACTTGAATGTTCATGGGTTGCAATTGAACAGGATATAAACATCCAGGAATAGTTGGAAGCTAGACATCAACAACCTAGAAATCAACCTTAGCTTCCTTTCTCGAAGTTATACTCTCCTCCCTTTTTACACCTTACTAACTTTCGGATGGCTAGACATTGTAATTTTTAAATCCTTAAGTAAATACTCTGGAACAACATCTTTTTGGCGTCATTGCTGGGGAACGAAGTTACGAAACCTTTTCCCTAGGAAGAACGACATATATTTTTAAAGTTTCACCCTTTGATAGTGAACAAAGAGTGGGCACTTCCTAAAGGATTTTCCTATATTTCACTTGGAGACTATATGTATAAGTAAGCTAGCATCCGATCGAAGGAATACCAGAAAAAACCCAGAGAGAAAGAAGACCACGCCTGATTCAGATCCCAAAAAAATACTGAAAGCTAGAGGTTCTCTTAAGCCAACTATTGCAGTCTATCAACTTAATCACCTTCAGCCCAAGACCAAGAATTCTTGTGACCCTTCAATTTCACATATTACCCCTCTCGAGATCACTAATTCATTTTTAGCTGGTTCTGTGGTTAAAAGTGAAATCTTTCCAAAAACCTCTGTCGGACACAAAGGTAAAAACCTTGCAGTAAATTTATCAGCGGTTGATATCCCATCAAATCTTCTTTTAGACTTCCTGACCTCACCAAGTCTCGAAGAGTATACTATATATTCAAATCTCACACTTGCAGGATCCCCTAATTACATCTCCTACAAATCTGAGGAGCCAAGTCCTCGCATTTATGTTCACCCGTCTTCGATTTTACCATCCCTTGAAGAAACAAGAAATCCACTTTTAGTCTTTTATAACCCTTTATATAACGCACCCTTTCCTCATCAGGTAGTACCAATGGCATCCATTGAAGGAGGAGTAGGGGGCCAAGTCCCTCCCCCGTCCCCCATAGTTTTCACTAAAGTGGATATGAGATATGCACCTTTGGTTCTACTAGTACCTCTGCGTAACCTTCCTGAAAATTATATAAAAAATTTACCAAAATTTACAGGAGAAGGGGACTTAACTGTAGTCGAACATATAAATTTCTTCAATCAATTCGTTGATATTTTAGGTCTAGAACATGAAGATGTCTATTCGATATTTTTTGTTCAAACTTTTGAAGAAAAGGTACGAACCTAGTTTCGAAGCCTACCTGCAGGGTCTATCCTTTCTTATGATGCCTTAGAAGATGCCTTTCTTAGACAATGGGGTGAGAGAAAAGACCACTTATATTATCTAACTGAGTTTGGATCTTTAAAGAAAAGGAATTCAGAAACAGTTATGGAATTTATCCAAAGATTTAAAAAACTGTATAATAAGATCCCAGCCGAAGTTAAACCTTCCCAACCTACAACCAAGTAACCTTCGCAGGAGCTTTCGAACCTAACTTCGCCCTTCTCTTAAGAGAAAGGCAGGGGGCTACCTTAACCCAAATGCAGGATGATGCAGTGGAAATAAAATCTAACATGACGACCTCTGGTAAGTTGAAAGTTAGGGTAGAAATGAGAAATAGAGAAACAAGATGTTTAGGGAACAAGCGGGACCCTCAAGATCTAATAGATCCACAGATGAAAAAATGGATGATATGGCTAGGATAATTAAAGAGTTGTCGAATACGATTTCCATAATGGAGCTAGGTCAATCCAAGAGTGATCCTTTCATTAAAAGAGAAGTCATAAGAAACCCCAACCCTCAAAATCAACAAAGGTAGATTAAAAATGAAGATCATAAAATTCAAACCCCATTAAAAAATGAAAATTGTATAGGAGGGAATGACCTCAAAGATTTTGAGGGACTTGAAGAAGATGTGACAAATTTGGGTGATGACTGCATTCATCCCTATGTAACTAAAGAATATTACGAGAGGTTGTTGAACACAACTCAACCATCAAATGAAGATGATGATATAAACAACAATGATTTTTTTGTATGCCAAGAAACGTCTAATTCCATGACAACTGGGGTCCAACCAAGGTATAACTTGAGGTCTAAAAACAAACCTATGTTGAATCCTCAACCAAAGAAAATTCTCCCTAGAGGTGAAATATATGTGCCTTCCCCAAAAGAGACTGAAACATCCAACAACAAAATAAAAGAGGTAGACTTATTGAACCTCAAAATGAAGGAGGTTAAGACTCAATCAAGGGAAATCAAGATAGTTGAGACACTTACACTGGTAAGTAAACTCACGAGTAATAAATCTGCTCAGAAAAATAAGTTGGAGAAGAAAGAGATCGATTTTTCAACCAGAGAAACAGACAAAGTTAGTGGTAGTTTTAGTTTTGAAAATGAGATAAATAGGATAAAAATACCGATCCCGCTGGTTGAATTAGCAAAGAAACTTGCATATCAAAAGTAGATAACCAAAGTGATAGGTTGTTCAGATCAAGAAAGTCAATCAGACGTAATAAATTTGGAATATGATAAGCCCAATATCACTTTCGTTCCACATTTCGAGGCTGCCAAAGACACCATTTCTCCTTTCCATATCACCCTAAATGTACATGATCGACTGCTACATAACTGCATGCTAGATTCTGGAGCTTCACATAATGTGATGCCCAAAGTAATTATGGATAGACTAGGCCTCGCGATCACCTGATATTACATAAATCTCTATGCTTTCTATTTGATAAGAGTTAAGTGCATGGTTATGATAAAAGATTTAGTAGTCACCCTTACACAGGTCCTAGTCAAAAGTGTCCTAATGGACATAGTTATTGTTGATATCCCCCCAAAGTATGGCATACTACTATCAAGGTCATGGGGAGCCAAACGTGGGGGTCCCTCCAACTGGACATGACTTATGCCACAATTCATATATTTGGTGGGAAACTTACTCGGTTATACAGAGAGACGAGGTTAGCCTATACAGCGAGCAATCCTCAAAATCCTAACAGTTTTCATGTTTACATTGTTGATCAAGATCTTGGAAACTGTATTTTATCTTTTGATGATGGTATAGACAGTTGCACAGAAGAAAATTACATAGAAGAGAAAGAATCCAAAAATATGCATAGCACAGGGATCTGGAAATGTTTTTCGATGGTGCTCTGTCATCTGAAGGAGAAGGTGTAGGAGTACTTTTTGTGGCACCTGAAAATAAATTTGTTGTCCCTTTTTCTTACAGGCTTCAATGGGATATAGACTACACTAACAATGTATGTGAATATGAAGCCTTAGTATTAGGGTTGGAAGCTACCAATAAGCTTAACATAAAGAACTTGGAAGTATATGGAGACGCTGAGTTGATAGTCAAACAGTTGAATCGACAATACCAGGCCAAACACCCGAGATTGAGAGCATATATAAATTGTGCATGGGATCTAATGGAGAATTTCTTCTTGTCTATAAATATCCACTTCATCCCATGCACCGAGAATTTGTAGGCTGATTCATTAGCCAAGGAAGCCTCGACGTTCGATCCCCCCACAAATTTTAAATTAAAATACCATATAGAGGTAAGGCATAGACCATCCATCCCAAACAACATACAACACTGGAAGGTTTTCGAGGATGATGAACAGATCAGGAATTTCCTAGAAGCAGTGGGTGACTTTTTTGAAACTCACATCGATCAAGAGAATCAAAATGATCACACATGGATCATGCAAGAAGGAGAACACCCTCAGGAGTTTCGAGAAAATTTTTTCAACCATCACATGTTAGTTTTAAAAAGTAATCAGATTCCAAAGGGACTGATCCCACTGCAAAGAAGTTTTAATCAAAACGACATGCCTTTAAAATCCACTCTCCAACCCCAACTAGAAGAGGTTGAAGATTGCAATGTAGGGACAAAAGAGGAACCTAGGATAGTAAAAATATCAAAGTACCTTCCTCCTGAGGTGAAAAATAAGTATAAAGATTTGCTTGCATGATATAAAGATGTTTTTGCTTGGTCTTACGAATATCTTAGGACCTATGACACTATGGTGATTGAACACAAGATACCTCTGAATCCTGGTGTCAAACCCTTTAGGAAAAAGCTTAGACAAATCACCCCTATCTTATTACCGGTAGTCAAAAGAGAATTTAAGAATCTTTTAGATGCGAAAATAATAGTACCTTTGAGATACTCGGATTGGGTGGAAAACCTAGTCCCGGTTAGAAAAAAGAGTGGGGAGATTAGACTATGTGTTGATTTCATAAATTTAAATAAATCTTCCCTCAAAGAAAACTATCCTTTACCAAAAATGGATCATGTCTTAGAAAAGGTAGTCAGATAAAATAGGATGTTTATGATCGACGGTTTCTCTAGGTATAATCAAATTGATGTAAATGAACAAGATAAAGAAAAAACAGCCTTCACTACACCCTGGGGTACATTCATGTATGATAAAATGACTTTCGTTCTAATGAATGCAGGTGCCACCTTCTAGGGTGCTATGGATATCGCTTTCATTAGAAAAAGAGACAAGTTTGTAGTTATCTATCTTGATGATCTAACCATACTTTCTAAGTTTGACGAAGATCATTTAATACATCTCAAATAGACTTTTGAAAAATGTTGCAGGTTCGGTCTGTCTTTAAACCCCAAAAAGTCTCACTTCTCCATGTGGGAAGGTAAACTCCTGGGCCATATTGTATCCCGAGACGGAATTAAAATTGATCCCAGCAGGGTTCAAGC